>VANL01000245.1:0-47636 GCA_006352455.1 Brachionus sp. 'Tiscar'
AATCTCAAAATAGATCACAACTTGTGATCTTTCAGATCACGTAACTTTTCAGTTCACATACACGGGTAGCGCCCAAATTTGATTAAGTAAATTGCAAATTTTGGTCATCCTTGATAATTATATTTCTGCGATCCTTAATAGTTTTTATGGTTACAAAGAAGAGTAGGATTTTTGAAAAATATTAAAAAAAAAAGTCGGGACTTGGACTTTTTTTTGGAACTTTTAAACGACTCTGCTTTTAATAATTAATGAAAATTTTCAAATTTTTCAAATTCTTATATTTTAATGAATACAACATTTGTCATTTGAAAAAATTGATTTACATTATATTATTTTTATTGTTACAAAATAAATTAACGATTAGAAGCAAGTGAACAAATTTGGGCTGGACCAAAACTTTATTAATTATGAATTTCTTTTATATTTTTGTAAAATGATAGCTACCATAGTGGGACTAAATTTTTAGTCTCGTTCCGCAGGCCTACTGCTGTAACTTTTATTATTTAGTCTAATTCTCTATAACTCATAGTCTTTTATTGGACCAAATAAAATATATACTTCAAATTTAGGATAGAAAAAGTTAACACTGTCAAGGTTATTGATAAAAAAATATTTAAACAAACTCAATTTTATTCATAAAAATTAATAAAAATGAAAAAAAAATAATTTTTTTAAAAAAGCTTTATTTATTTTAAAAATTTATTTGAATTATCGTCGTGTTTATTGAAAAAGTAAAAAATTACTTCTTTTTTATTTATAAAAATTAACAGATATGAAATTGAAAAAAATTTTATTTTTCTTTTAGTAATTTAGTTTTTTTGTAAAAAGTCCAAAAATAGAAGCCGAAAGAAAAAATTGTCAAGTGAAAAAAAAATTTAATTAAATGTAAAGTTATTTATGCAAAATTTTTATTGAGAAAAAAATTGAAATAAACTAAGTCTAAACTTTCTGCTAAGACATGTTCGAATCGCACTCGTATCTCAGTCATAGAAATAAAAATGCAAAATTTATAATTTATTTTTACTAAACGAAAAGAAAACAAGCCGAATAAAAAATATGAAAAAAATTTATTAAATTAAAAATAAAAATAGCTGACTAACAACCTAATAATTTCTGATTTAAAAAATGACCAGCATTGCTGCTACAACAAGTGGAACAGCTTCGAGCAGTACCACAGCTAAAGCACCAAGCAGCTCGTTTAATGAAGAAAATTTGATGCGCAAGCTTGATCAGTGTACTCCATCCCAAGAAAGCATACAAACATTAGCATTATGGATAATTCATCACAAGAACCATCACGAGCTAATAACCAAACTATGGCTTAAAAAAATGTCCGAAAACAGCACAACTACCAAACAGAGACTGACTCTTTTTTATTTGGCTAATGACGTAATTCAAAACTGCAAACGCAAAAATGCCAAAATTTACCAAGACTCGTTCAAAAACGTACTAAACGACGCGGTATCAAATTGTCGCTCGGAGTCTATTAAAAAAAATGTTCAACGTGTCCTCGAAGTTTGGCTAGAGCGTCAAGTATACGACAAGCAATTCATCGATCAATTAATATCGAGCCTGAATTTCAAATCAGATCTAGTCACTCGTTCGCCTGAGCCTGCTGAGCTTAAGTCTACTGTCGGCACCTCCGAGATTGAAAAAGACGAAATCGAAAGAATTATTGCCGAATTTCAAGTCCAAAATTTGTGCGATTCAATCGAATCGTTCGATTCGTTTTCAAAAGAGCTCAACAAAGAAAAATTAGAAATTGAGTCTACGAGAATATTTGATATCAATTTAGACCACATACGCCAGTACAGAGATCGTAGCAAATGTGAAAAATTTAAATTTGAATTCGAGACCTCATCGAATAAAATGGATCAATACGTTCACAAATTAAGTGAACAATTGGAAAAAAGACGACAATTGATTAATTTATTGAAACAAAGTGAAATTTTCTATGACGCTCAATACAAAGATGCCAAAACTGTGTTCAATGTAAATTTGAATTTTTTTTTTTTTAATTAAAAAAATCCTTTTTTCTTAACACTAGAAAGCCTTGCTGATTAATTGCAAAAATTTCAAACCAAAGTTTCAAGAAAAATTTAATAAAATTTAATTTTAAGTTTTTTCTCAGGAATTTTTTAAGATAAAAGTAAATTTTTGAATAAAGGGTTTAGAAAACCCTCCGGAATTTCTGGTGTTATATTGAGAATATTTTCCTTATTTTATCAAAAAAAAAAAATCTTAAAAAATTGAAAATATTTTGACAATTTTTTAAATAAAATTTTTTTTTCCTTTTTTTTTCTGATTTAAAATTTGTCTCAATTAAAAATAAATTAAAAATTTTTAGGCATACAGAAGCTATGGCATGAAAGTTCACGGTGTAAAAAAACGGCTCGACCAACTGATGGAGACAAAATTTTCGACTACAAACAAAAATCTGGAAACCATGGACATGGAAATGTCTGACGATGAACAAAACGTGTCCATTTCAAATTCTTCTCAAAAGACGTCAAATAATTTGTCTCAAAGTTCGAATGGCAAAAATCAAGTCCGTGTCAACTTGGATCCGAGGCGACAAAAAAAAGACGAGACCAAGAAACGAGAACGCTCGAATACTCCAGTGCGTGATGAAAACCCGGACTATTCATCTCAATCGTCAAACAGTCCATTGGACTTTTTGACAAAATTTATCAATAAATCATCAAATCAAAGCGAAACTACAAGCACAGTCCAACAAAACACCACCACACAAACTTCAAATCTTTCATTTATAGTTAATTCTTTACAAAAATTTGTAAATAATGGCAATTCAAGTGGCTACAACCCAACGAGTGACTTCTATAATCCATCTAGTATAAGCTACCAAAATAGCTACATGAGTCAGGAATCGAACCGGCCCGGGACACCGACCAAAGACGAGGTCTATCAGCCGCCACTGATGCTTGGCCAGCCCCAAGCTCCTAGTTACAGTCCGATGATGGTCCCGGCGCCCCCGCCACCACCTCCACCGCCCTTTCAAATGTACCAGCCACCAATGAACATGATTCCACCGCCACCACCACCCATGTCTGTTCCTGGCGTGCCTCCAAATCAGCTTATGATTGATCCGTATCAACACCAAATGTCCTATCATGTACCTCCGCCTGGATACTATCCAAATCAAAATAAGCCTCATATTAGTCCATCAGGCTCATCCAAATCAATTTCTCCGCTTATGAGTCAACCTCCGCCTTCCAGAAGCCCCAAAACCAATAGGTCAGAGCGAAAAAATGATCTAAAATCTGATACAAATTACACGCCACATAAGAGACCACTTTTAAGTAATCCAATTATTAGTCCGAATAACAAACGTGACGAACGTTCTTCGAACCGTTTCAAGCCTTATCAGCACTCACATGGAAACAATCATCGAATACCCACGGTCAATTCACAAAGAGATAGACTTGATCAAAATTCCGGTACTAACAATTACAACAATAGAAATAGATTCTATTAGATTTATGTAAAATAAATAAAAGAAGAAGAAAAAAAAAAAAAAAAAAGATCAAGTTATTAGGGGTAGGGAAATTTTAGTGCTTATATTTTCGGGCTTTTATTATTGTTATTATTGTTTTTGTCTTTGTTTATTATTTTAGAATATGATTGTGGATTCCGATTTTAAGCTAAATGAAGATTGCATGAAAAAAGAAAACGTGACTTGAATGGACAGTTTTAAAATATTTTATTTTGTTCTCATTTATTATTTTATTGATTATTGTTATTATGTCAAATAAATTATTTAAAAAATAAGTTGGTTTTTTTTTTTTTTTTTAGAGGAAAAAATTTGTCAAATTCTAAATAAAAAAAATTTTTAATTTATTTTTAGTGTTAAATTTTTTTCAAATAAGCAAAGTAAATAGGGATTTAATTGCTTTAAATCGCATTATTCAGGAAAAAATATAATTTTCTAATTAATTTAAAATTAAATGAATAAATCGGCTTAAATTTAAATAAAGTTTACTTATCAAATGACTAAATACATTCATTAAAAATTTGGCTTTGAGTTATTTAGTTAGCAGGAGAATTAATTTTAATTAATTCGAGTGCTCATTTTCAACGTGATCAATTTCAAAATGTTTATCTAATAAAGCTTTCAAATTAATTCATTTCCAAACAAAAAAAAAAGTCTTTTGTTGGAAAAGAGTGAAATTTTATCTTGATTAATTAAAGTATCAGTAATTTCATTAATGCAACTGTGATAAATACAAACAGATAAAATTTTGTGATCTTTTTTTTTATTTATTTAAGTTTAAGTCCCATGGACAAATTGAATTGAAATTTATATTAAAAAAAAAAAAAGAAAAAAGAAGAAAAGAGTAGAATGAATACACTTATATGCATATTTTATAATTGAATTATTATTAAGTTAATAAAATTAACTCGATAGGCTTTTACCATACGAAAAGAGTTAGTGGAAAGATATATAAAAAATAGACACAATTATATATAAATATCTATCTTTAAAATATCATCAAATAAATCATAAAATTTAAAGCAAGCTAAGTTCACATTATTTAGTTGTTTGCCAAAGAAGGTATTTTTCTGATCAAATTTTTTATTATATTAAATAATTGACAAGATTTTTCGACTATATTTTTTAATAGAAACAGCTAACTAATTTAAAAAATAGGAAAAAAACAGATTTAAAGATTTTTAAATCAAAAAACGTCAACTTCCTAATATTACGTAAATTGTTATATTTCAAATTAACGTAAACAAATTTCAATTAAGACTATGATTAAATTTTAAAAAAGATTTAGACTGATGGCTCCTAAAAATATCATAATAGCTATGTGCCTTAAGCTATTTGATAATCATTTAAATCATTCAATCGATTTTAAATAAAATTTATTTTTTTTTTTTTTTCGATTTAAAAAAACGTACTAAAATATTTTTTAAAAATTAGGAAAAAGTTTTATTTTTTTTAAAATGACTAAGCGTTGGTGATTAAATGAATTATTGATTTTTTAGACTTTGTTGAAATTAAGAAAAATATGTGAGTTATTTTTTAATTATTGATTCATCTTGGTTTTCTTTCAGCCTTATTTAATCACAACTAAGCATTAACGTATATAAATTAGTTCAGGAAATTAGAGGATACTTGGCTTATAGAATGATTAATCAACAACAATTTCCTTCGAAAATGCCTGTTAAATTATTAATAATTTAATCAAACTTTTAGTATAAAAGACGAATAATTTTAAATTTTAAAATATATTCGAAATGGGCTTAGAAATGTCATCGAATTGTGCTGATCGCATTCAGGAAGATCGAAGATGGGAATACTGGCGTAAAGCTGAGTTGGAACGCGAGTTAGAGGAGAGAAAGAGACAAGAGGAGTTGGAACGAGAAATGGAAGAGATCGAACGAAGACGACGTATTACTCAAGAATTTGACTATTTTTTCAAAAAAAAGAATCTTTGTTACACCAAGAAAAAAAGCATTTTTTACTAAAAATTTTATTTTTTATTAATAAAAAAGAACCAAAAAATAAGTCTATTTAATCAAGTATTTAACAAATTTAAAAATCAAAAAAAAAATTTAATAAATTCTTTAATCAAGTAAAATTTAAAAAAAAAAATTTTTTTTTCAAATGATATGTTAATTTTTTTATCAGAAAAAGATAAGAAAAAGTTATAAAATCAAAATCAAAAATAATTTCGAATGTAAAAATGTTGAATAAGATATTTTATTTCTTAATTTTAGTTAAAATTGGATCAATTCGATCCGAATGCTTTGAAAATTCTTTTAACGTGACAATGCTTTATGAGCCAATAGTAGTTGAAACCAACATAACTTTACCAATACGAGTAACAACAGATCAAGCTAACATGTATGAATACACAATAGAATGCTTTGGAAATTTGGTTATCAGAATTCACTCGAATCAAACTTATAAGAAACAATTTATTTTTGATCTTGATTCTAACAAAATCAACCAAATTAACCTTTACAATTTAGACAATCTAGAGCCGTTGATGCTGTACAATATAACCTTAGGATATAAAATGAAGAATAGTCAGAAAGTTATTGAACAATTTTCATTTGATTCATTTTCTTGTTTTAGTAGTCCTGGTGAGCCTTTAGACTTAAAAACGAGTCAATATGAAAATAGTCTAGATATTAGTTGGAAAAAGCCACTAATGCTGGGAGCGCCAGATATTTGCTATTATTTGGTAGTTAGACGTTTTTTAGATCAATCAAAGGGTATTGAGTACGAAGTGAAAGAAAATAATTTTATTTTTACAGATGAATTGAACCGTGATTTTGAAGTCAGAGTTAGCACCTACAATGATTATAAATGCTATAAAGATCAATATCCTGCAGCAGAGAAATGTAAACAAAATTATCAAATTAAAACTTCAAGCAAATATGTAAACTATTTCTACAAGGCAAAGCCTGACAATTCTTCAACTTGTCTGAAAATCTCTTTTCATATATACATAATTTTCTTATTTGGTTTTATTTTTTTTAAAAATTAATTGAATATAATTTTTAAATTTGAAAATAACCATTTGAATAAAATTTATATTTTTGGATTTTTTTCAAATTGAAAGTTAAATATTTTCTTTTTAAATTATTAAATGATCGGTCTATATCTTGTAATAAATGATCATTATTTAAGCTTTTGGAATTTGAACAATAAATGATTAAAAATTTAAAAGCTAATTACATTTAAATTTTTTTTAATACAAAATTAATTTGATCAAAATTTGTTAGTATTAAGTTATGGAAATACCTCAGCTGATTTTGATGATTAATTGTAAAATCATCCCGTTTATTTTTTCCAAAATAAAAGAATTTATATTAAAATTATTAGACAATTATAATTAATTTATTAATAAGAGTTTCGTAATATAATATAATAACAATTTTACTAATAATTAAATTCAAGATAGCATTTTGAATCTCAGATTGATACATAAAAGCTTGATAAGGCTTTTATTTATCAGTATGTAAGATTTCTGAGATTATTTAACACTAGAAAGCGCGATTGACATTAGAATTAAAATATCAATAATATTAGATAAAATTAATTTAAAAGTTAAAAATTTTTTTAAATTTTTACAATTTTATTTTTTAATTTCTTTAATTAATTTTTTAAAACTATATTTCTTTGAGATAAAATTTAAGTTTAAATTTTTTAAAAAGGGGTCTAAAAAAACCCTCGGGCTTTCTAGTGTTAAACGTTAAAATTTTAATAAGAAAAAAGAAATATTTTTGAAGAGATAATTTTTTAGGTTTAAAAAAAACCTTGACACACCATTATGATTTGCATGGGGGAAAATTAAGAAATAAATTGAAAAGTCTTGTTCAATTTTTTTTTCTTAGAACAATTAAGAGAATACAGATTTTTACCTCAGAATGTATGAAAATAAAAAATAAAGTCAAAAAGAAATGAAGATTTTTAGTATTAAATTTGATAGTAAATTAACTTTTACTGGTATTGTGAATTTCAAAAATCAAATTGAACCAAAATTCTTTTTTTTTTGATAAATTAAAATTTACTAAAATAAAATATATTCAACTTAACCTTTTTTAACTAAATTAATTTTTCCGGTGTAAATAGCAGACAAAAAATAAAACATCAATAAGATTTAAATTGATTGTTGATTTTGTTTACCTAAAAAAAAGAAAATAAAGTTTTTAATTTAGGTAAAAAAGATGCAACATGTTTTGCCATGTTGCACTTTATTTTTATCAAAAAAGGGCATTTTTAATTTTGAAACAAAAAACAAAAATAAAAGCTTAAAATTGAAATAACTTTTTTTATTTAGGCCCTAAACTTGTTCTGAAAATACAAGATTTGTATCACCTAAATTTATTTTGTGCAAAAACTCTGTAACTCTGCATTGTAATATCACCCATAATTATTATTTTTTAAAATTTTCTTATACATATATTATAATAAAGAGTTACAGAGTTTTTGCACAAAATAAATATACAAATTTTGTATCAGCTGATATAATTTTCAGAACAAATTTCCGACCTAAATAAAAAAAATTATCTGAATTTTAAGCTTTTGTTTTTGAAATTCACAATACCCTTATACTTCAATTATATGCAGCCAGTTCTATTCTTAGGCTAAAATTTTATAACTCCTCTAACATTTTACATCATGAGGTCTTAGTTAACTGGAGATGTTTCAAGGCTGGTCTAAGTAACTTTGTACCTTTAGTTGTTAAACTGGTTGAAGAATATAAACCCGGTTTAAGTTTAATTTTTTTTAATCTGAAGGAGAATTAGCTCGGTACAGAAAACAAATAAATAATAGCAATAATAAATTACATATAGTCAATTAAAATGATTTTTGCTTCTAAAATTCTTATTGTTCACTTTTTTTTTATTTATCAATACTCATGTGGTAATAATAAAACAAATCATTCATTTCTTCATTCATTAATTAATAATAATTTCTAAAATAAAAAAATTAATTTTTTTTTTTTTTGACAAACAAACACCAGTTGAAGATTTTACAAATATCAACTTTTTCTTTAATACCATAAAATGAGATGTCAATAAGAATGAAATTAAACATTTATAAAAATAAAAATATATTTAAAATGGATAAAAGTTTTGTTAAAATCAAAACATTTTTGATTTTTGCTTGTGAATTGGGAAAATCATTTAGCGAATAATTTATACTTTCACTTTTAAGATAAGTCATACCATTTAGAGCACATTCATGACTAAGAGCGAAATTTTTCTCATAACAATTTATATCATTTACTGAACTAATAAAAATTTCTTTGCTATTATTTAAATAATATTTGGTTAATTTGAGCCAAGTAAAATTAGTTTTTAATTGAATAGTGTCAGATTCATTTTTGGGAATTATTTGAATCAAATAATAGCAAATAAAGGGTGCATTTATTTTATTAGGTTGTTGCCATTCTAAATTCAATGAGACTCCATTATAGTTTGATTGAAGATTAATTGGCTTTTCAGGTATGCCAAAACAACTGTAAGAACGAAATTTTTTGAATCGTATAACTTCGTTTGAAGTTCCTAATTTTATGTGAATTAAAATTTCAAAAGACTCGAATGGAAATAGATTATCAAAAACTGTGGTTATGTTACGACCAAAATCGATTCCAACATCTTTGATGACTATAAGATCAGTTGATTTGGCAATTAAAGAAGAACTTATATTGCACTCATTGGCCATTTTATCTATTTTGTCAATTTTAAAATTAAATGATATATTCAACTGATTTGTTTGTATAGAATGATAGCTTAAAGAAAACAAATCGACTGAACAATTCGGAACTGAAGTGACTGAAGTGCACGCAACTAAAAAAAATATTCTTTTGAAAAATTTTATCATTTTATAAAAAAATAATAAAATAATTTTGAAGAAAAAAATAATTTTTTTAAATAGTATATTCAATTCATAGAAATATCTAATTAAAATATTTTATTCCCTATTCTCTTAATTTCTATTAAAATTTAATTACTAATTTCCAACAAAAAAAAATTAACTGCTTTTTTTTCTTATCAAAGATTTTTATTTCTAAGTGTCTCAAATTTTTCAAATATTTGCTATTGAGCTATTCACAATAAATATTTAAAAGCATGCTATATTTAATCTTAAAAATAATTATTAAGTATGAACGGAAATTTATAAAGTATTTTTTTTTTGCTTCTAAATTTTTTACAGCTATGATAAATTTGGCTAAATTAGAAAAAATGTACGTAGGCAAAGCTTACTTAGCTCATAACTCTCTCCGAAGAATTGAAAGAAGAGAAAAATTAAATTTTTATTAAATTTAATGCACTCTCAAATGTGTTTAACATTAATTTTTCTTAATAGAATGTGTAGCCCTTTTCTAAATAAACCATTCATTCATTTCTTTGAAATATTTAGTAAAAAGTAAATCCAGAGAAAGCAAACTGAAAATTATTTAGTAATCATTTTACAGATAGTCCACTCACATTCCAGGATGAGCTGATATTATAAAACTAATTTTAGCTCAGAATTCTCTAAAAAAAATTACAATCAGTCTAATTTGAATGATTAAATTTTCAATAATGAATTGGTAAAAAGCTCCTTTAGAACTTGAGCTTTGGCATTTTTGTATTTTGTTTCAAATTTCACAATGACCTAATTTTTAGTTTCTTTGTGAAAAAATATGGAAAAAAATTTATTAGAATAAAAAATACTAATTGCTTGACCAATTTTTACTTTACTACTTTTATGATACCAACTCGCCTTGGCAAATTTTGAATTTTCTATTAGAATAAAATAGTGTTAGGTACCGTGTGTGACGGCCACTAGACCTTCAAAAGTTGATGTTGGCCGTTTTGATGGCCGCAAGGGAAAAATTTTTTTTTTTTTTCAAAAAATAAAAGATTTTTCCTATACTCAATTCTTTTCTCTAAGCAATTTTAATATTGAAAGTTTTTTAAAAGTTTTTTTTTCACATTCGGCCACCAAAATGGCCAACCCGATTTTTTGGCGGTCTAGTCGCCGTCACACACGGTACCCAACACTAGAATCAAATGATGACGACTCCAATTATGCGCGTGTCGAATGCAGCTACAATCATGTTTGGAAATGCAAGTGAAGTATGCATGAGATGACAGTTTGTATTTAGTTGACTAGTTACTGAAGGTAGAGTACGCTCATTACTTGCTACATTCTTTTTTGCGCCTGTTGTTTTCCTGAGGATCACTTCTACTAGCTAAACATTAGTCATCTGTGACTCTCTATTTCAATGAATCTTTTTTAAATTTTCTAATAAATTATTTAATTTTATTTAGATATTTTCTGAAGGAGCTTAAGGGTAATGTCTAAAACAACACCCATCAAGATTGCGAAAAAACAACACCGGGTGTTAATAACCAAAATTTTTATAAAAGTGAAATTTTTTTCAAATACATTTATTCCTAATTATACACCCATTTTAATCAAACAAAATAATTTCAATTTAATTTATAATCTTGAATTTTATTTCTTTACAAATAAAGAAAAAAATTCAAAATAATAAAAATTTTTGCCTAAAAATTGAAAAAGTAAAGAAAAATTTATTTTTAACCTTTTCCTTACATTTGATTTACTTTAAAAGTTCGTTGTAGAGTTGTTATAAACATTTAACAAAATATAACAAAATATAACAAAAAAGCAAAAAATTTTTTTAAAAACTAATTCAGATAGAATAAATCTGATTTTATTTTCAGATCTCGCAGGATCGATAACCTAAAAACTGCAATTTTACATTGTAGAAAAAAATAATTATGAATAAATGTATATGAAAAAAATTTCACTTTTATAAAAATTTTGGTGATTTACACCCGGTGTTGTTTTTTCGCAATCTTGATGGGTATTGTTTTAGACATTACAAGCTTAAGCTCGTTTTAGAATAAAAATAAAAAAATAATCATCGCATCAATTCTCCAGTGAAGAATAAAACAAATTTATTTTTTAAAAAAATCAATACTAAAATAAATTATTTTATTTTATTTAAATAAAAAGAATTTTTTTTTATAATATAATTAATTATTATTAGACCAATTTTTGATTTCTTTCTGGCTAAATTGTATTTTCTCAAATAAATAAAGAATAATAATTATAAAAATTTTATCAATAGCTTGTATGAAAAAAATATTTTTCTGATAAATAAGAAAAAAAAGAATGGCGAAATCATGCAAATTTTTCTAATTAATAATACTATGCATCAAAAGCGTTTGTTTAATGCTAAATTATTATTTCAAGTTCCTCACTCTAGAAAGTTACCTTTATATTCACCCTTAAAACGAATAATTTAATTGAAGATTCAGCTTAAACTACTTTGAGAAAAGCCTCTATAGATGCACATAGAAACATAAATCGAAATAAATTAGTTTCTAGTAGAACTCTATGAAGCACATTTGTTTTCAAGCTCTCTCTTTTTCATTAACTCAAATCATAATTTACCTTCGTTATACGATAATAGCTGAGAGTTAGCTAAATAATAGAATAAAATGAAATCTTGGGCAAGCGTGGTTTCGGGACAGGAATCAACCCCAAGTTCTCCGCTTGACTATTATCCACCATTAGTCGATCAGCCTGACACGACGGCATCAGCTGAGAGACAAAGACCAAGTAGAAAAAGAAGCGGACGAAACCACCCAAGAAAAAGCTCCGAGGCTAAAAAACCCAATTTGCCAAAACCGCAACCAGCTGCTTCTTTCACAGTCAACGATAGCCCTTTTGCTGAGAAACTTGAAAGCGAAAAAAGAAGATATATGCAAAAGTTTAAACAAGAAAAAGACCAGCTTTGTTTTAACATTGTAGAAGGTGATCTATTCAGCGTTGAGGATGATGTTTCATTAGCTCATTGTGTCAGCGAGGACTTTAAAATGTCCAAAGGAATAGCCAAAGAGTTCAAAAAGAGATTTGCCAGTGTTGACGAATTGATCAAACAAGGCGCTAAAACTGGCGGATGCGCTTATATAAAATCTGAAAAGCGTCATGTTTTTTATTTGGTAACCAAAAAGCTTTTTTATTTTAAACCTTATTACAGCTCTGTGGAAAAATCGCTCAAAGAACTATGCAATTTATGTTTGAGATTGAATGTGACCAAGCTAGCTATGCCTATGATTGGAAGCGGTCTCGATCAACTAGAATGGTATCTAGTCTCTAGAATAATTGATAACATTTTTTCAAAATCAGAAATAGCTCTAAGTATATTTAAATACAATGTTAAGAATGAATCAAATAAAAATAAAGAATAAATTAAAAAAAAAAAACAAAGAAAAAAATTTTTTTTAGTTTTGTTCCGTCTTTATTAAAAACATGTTGAACAAAAATTAATTTTTATCTGACATGGTCTTAATTAGTTTTCTGAATTCAATAAATAAATAAATAATTTTAAAAATTTTAATGTCTTCAAATTATGCGTCTTCATTGTCCCCGTATCCGAATAAGGGAATTTTGGGCCAACCTGAAATTGAAGATTCATCTGACCGAGTTTTGGGTATATCATTTTTAAGAGAAAAAAAATTTTTAAATAAATTTATTTTTAATTTAAATTAGAAAAATGTAATTTTTTGTTTCAATTAATTGATAAAAGTAGTCACATAGTTGTTATAACTGGTGCTGGTTTATCGACCAGTTGTGGCATACCCGATTTCAGAGGACCTAAAGGTTCATTCCTTAGATTTTGATTAAATTTAAAAGAAAATAATATTTAGGAGTGTGGACACTAGAAAAACAGGGACTAAAACCTGATAGTGATATATCATTTAATGATGCTCAGCCCTCATTCACTCATTTTGCATTGACAAAGCTTGCCCAAGCGGGAAAAATTAAATTTCTTGTTAGTCAAAACATAGACGGATTGCATATGAAATCAGGATTCCCGATGAATTGCTTAGCCGAGGTACATGGTAACATGTTCGCTCTGAAATGTAATTTATGTCAATCAAAGGTAAATTAAAACAGGGTGGTAAAAAAATTGTTTGAATTTTTTAAAAATTTTACAAGTAAAAATAAATTATAAAAATATTAAGATATTTTAACTAATTCTTGGAATAACTTCAAAATTTAAGGTTAGTTTTTTTTTTTTTAAGTTTTTAATGGGTGCATGCAGTCCAACAATCGGATTGAAATCAACAAACATCAAGTGCTCTCGACCCAAACCGAAAGGTTTGTGCAGGTATATTTCATGGTGTTGGATATTGAATAGCAAATAACATGATTAAGCATTTAGAGGAGTTCTATATGATACAATATTGGATTGGGAAGATGAGTTGCCTCGAGAAGAAATGTCAAAATCTGAATTAAATTGCAAAAAGTCAGATTTGATTTTATGTTTGGGCACCAGTTTGCAAATAATGCCAGTTGGAAATTATCCTTTGCTAGCCAAGAAAAATAACGGTAAAATAGTGATAATAAATTTGCAAAAAACTCGTTTGGATCAGCAAGCCGACTTGGTCATAAATGCAAAATTGGATTTTGTTTTTGAAAAATTAATTGAAAAAATGTGCTTGCAAATTCCAACAGAAATTAAAATTAACCTTGGCCTTGCACATGATCGAGACAATAATTTACTAATTAGAACTAGCAACTATGTAATTGATTCTGTTTGTTCGGACAAAAAAGATTGAAATTATTTTCATAATTAAAAGTCAATTTTATGAAATATTTTTCTTTCTAGATAGTTAAGTTTTATTTTGGTGATTTAAATTTAAAATGAATTACTATTACAATGAACAAACTGGACATTGATGTGTTCATCTATTAGACAAACTTTTGAGTGTAAATATTTGACAATTATAAACCAATTAAAAAATCAAAAAGATAATATCTCATTTATTTTCTATTAATTTTAGCTTTTAAGACATAAAGAACAATTAAAACAAAAAATTTTAAAACAAGATTTTTTTTCTAATTTTTTTTTCTTTTTAACGCATCAATTGTATTTTTTTTTTCAAAGAAAAATAAAAACAAAATTTAAAAAATTTTAAATTTTTATTTTATATTTCAATAATAAAAAATAATTATCAAATAAAATCAAATAATGGATCCAAACAGATCATTTTTTTCCTTCAAAAAATCTCCTAGAACAAGCACAACTTCGATTTTTTTGTCAGTATTGTCGTTTGTTTTTGTCCTTTTTATGTCAGCATGTATTACAATTATAATCTTATTTGTAACAGGGGATATAAAAGTAAAATCTCAGTCCGAACAATTTATGACCACTAGAACAATGGTCATAGACACAATTCCACCTCAGTTTTATTGTGGCATGCAAAAAGTTAAACCCTCAATTGATATTGAAAATTTAAATCAAGCTATGGGAAGAATAATTGGAGGAGATGCAGCCATCAAAGATTCGTGGCCTTGGAAAGTAAGCCTAAAGAGTCTAAACAAATATAAAATTGGAGAACATTTTTGCGGCGGCACTCTCATTTATTCACAATATGTTGTGACGGCAGCACATTGTGTATACAAAAAAAATAGATTAAGCTTTGTGATTGTTGTTGGAGAAGATGACAGAAAAGGTCTTTACTATCTTTCAGATTTGATTTACCATCCTGAATTCAATGATACAGAAATTATCAATGACATAGCTGTCTTAAAACTTCACAAACCAGTTGTACATGCAGAAACAATTTGTTTGCCTGATGCAAATTATTCTCAAGTTTTTGACAAAGAAGTTGTTTTAGTGGGACGCGGAAGCACCACTGGAAAAAACAATAAATTATCTGTAGATTTACAACAAACTGTTCTTACAGTCAAAAACAATGATTCAATTTGCTCTACAAATAATAAAACTTATTGTGCGATTAGTTCTGATGGAAGTTCAAATGCTTGTTACGGAGACTCGGGAAGTCCACTTATGTACTATATTAATGAAAGATGGTATCTCTTTGGTATTACTAGTTACATTATTGCTAAAAATGAAAGATGTCTGCCTTATTATCCAGGCTTTTACACAGCTGTACCTAGCTATCTCGATTGGATTGGAAGCGCCATTGCTACAATTAATCAAGAAGAAAATTTTAAACACTAAATTTTTTAAAAATTAAATTAATTTATATTTTAAATATTGATTAAATTAAATTAAATATTCTGAAAATTATTGACGATTAATTTATTAGAAAATAACTTAAAAACATATAAATTTAACTTAAAATAATTGAAAAATTGGCTAGTCTTGTACAACTTTTGGGACAAAAAAAGCAGACGAAATTTTGTCCTTACCCCATTTTTTGCCCTTTACAACCAAAACAGTAGGATTTTCAACACGTATGCTAACAAACTTAAACTCATAGTCAACTTTGTCTGAAATTTGTTTGACTAAATGATCATTTTTTAAATGATGAATTAAATTAAACTTAAAATTGACTTGTTCCATCCATGGCTCAGGTATGGCAACCGAATTTCCAATAATAACTCCTTCGCCATCGGCCAAATTGTAAATTGTCATAGCAGCACAGTCTCCATTGGCATCAGCTATACAACATGTAAAGCAAATAATATTTAAATTGTCACTATTTGCTTTGGCTTGAAGTGTACAAATAACTTTTCCAACTAAAACTTTATTTTGATTAAGCCCTGGCTGTAAATCTTTTAGATTACATTGAACTAAATCGACATTTTCTTTTTCAGTACGAAAGCCTTCTGTATAAGGCCCTAGATCACTTTTTTGAATAGCTTCAATTAGTGCTTGAAATTTTTTAGATTTTAATTTTCCACGAGTTGATATCATTTCAGCTATTTTTTCTAGATAATTCAAAGTTCCTTTTAGATTATCTTTTAGTTCGATCCAATGTGGATCTAGACTCAATGCTTTAGTCAAACAAATCAAAACATCAGACCAATTTTCTTCGTACATGCTTATCATTGATTTGTTATAATAGAGATCTGTTTGTAGTTGAGCCACAGACTCATCTTTTAATGCTTGTGTGTATGCTGAAATAGCTTGTTTTAAAATCGAAGTGTTTTGTTGACTAAACGGACTAAAGAAAAGAGATACATAACAATTGGCCAAAATGTACCAAGACATTCCATCTTTGAAGTCAAGCTGAAGTGACTCTTTGGCAAAACGTATGCTTTCGTCCAGATACATTTTTGTATTTTTAGGCTCTTGGTTTATCAACTGTCTCATAACCATTGATAGGCCACGTAGGGCCATTTTGTTCTTTTTTATTTTTAGACTTTGTTCAAAACAATTTTTACACATTTGAAAATCACCTTTTTTCCAGTAACATTCTCCTAGATAATTCCATGCTTCAACTTGATTGGGATCTAGTTTAACGCATTTGGTCAATAACTCAGCTGATTTTTCGCTGTAGTCTGGCATTACGTTGTAAGTTTTGCCTAGTAGAATTAAATACAAAGCTTTAGATTCGAAATTAGCTGATTGGCATTCGATTTCTGATGCCAACAAATCCAATTTTGAAGTCAAATCTTTTGTTCGATCATCTGAACTTGTCGATGATGTATTTAAAATGTAATATTTATCTCGAAATGTGTACAAATCGTTTATTTTCTTGTCAAATTTGTCAAATAAGTCATTCGGGCTCATTGTTTATTTAATTCTAAACATAAAAAGTACTCTTTTGAAATTTTTTTTTTTTTAAATAAAATTTTTAAAAAATTCATTCTTTTTTTTTTAAACTAAAAAATAAAATCTGATAATTTATAAAAAAAAAAATTTTTACAACTAATTTTAATTACGAATTTTATGTCGCAATTTTTTTCCAAATAAAAAAATTAAACAAATAAAATTATATTTATTTAAAACAATGGTAAAACTCACGAAAAATCTAAAACAAATTTCTGCATAGTGGACAAGACGACTTGCTGCTCGACTCAAACCATTTATACAAGCATACACTGTGAAACATATGTTTACATGTACGACACTTCATTTTTGGCAATTGGTAATTTGTACCATGTATGACACTGTAGCAAATGGTACATTCCTCGACACCAGAAAATTTTTTATCAACATTTCGTTTCCAAATTTGAAGTCCCTGTATTATCGAGCCATTTTGATGCGTCAAATAAGTGGTCAATTGAAGCAGCCAGTTTCTCCACTCATTCTCACTGACGCCCAAACGCTTAGCGCTAGATACGCTTACAACACCCAGTGGGTAGTTAACCGGAAGCTGAACTAGCAAGTCCATGCTAAGCTCTTTCATTTTATAAGTGGACACCACCTCTCTAGTCAATGCCATCCCCTTGATTTTTATCGATGACTCTTCATCGGACCCTGACTCGTTGTTTAGCTCGTGAGCTGATTTATTTATCTGCTTTATTTCTTCATCAATCAGTATTGGAGACACACTTTTGGTAGTAAACTTGTCAACTTGATCCGACACTCTTTTCGGTTGCATGTTCCACCAGTCTCTGATCATAGCTGGACACATTTTTAGAGCTTGTTTGTAAATCCTACAAGCGAATAGTTCTACAAATTTGTTATCAAAAAATTCTCTCTCATCTACCATTTCAATAGAATTCTGCTCATCTTGTCTGTTAAATTTTTCCGTGCCATTTTTTTCCATTAATCTAAACAAACAATTCATCAAATAGTCACTAAAGTTAAGCTCTCTCAAATTAGACGCCAATTTAGATTTAAATTGAAGATTATTTGACCAAAACATGTCCAAAACAAGCTTGTAAATGAGCAAAAAAGACATTATATGATTGTTAGTGTCTGCTATTAAATTTTTATCATCAGTTAAAATACTTTGCTCGAATTCAAAGCTTTTTTTCAAGTCCGAAAACAAATCGGTCAGTTGAAAAAATGTTTCTTTGAATACATGAGGCAAAGATTCGACTATTTGAATGCTATTTTCATCAGAAAAATAATTATCTATGTTTAGCATAAACACTTTAAGAAGCTTGTATGCACCAAGTTGAATAGGAGCCATTTTATGCGTCAAAAATGGTACAAAATAGTTAAAAATAGTCTTTATTTTGTCATCAAAAGATATATCCAAGTCCATGACATTAAATTTTGGTTCCAATTGATTGTTAACGATTCGTTTATAGCCGACTTTGCCCATTAGATTGGAAATAATGTTAAGCAGAACAATTTCACCATTGGTCTCAATAGAAGTCTGAGCCAAATTTGCAAAAATAATCAATACGGGATCCATGATTTCTTTGCTGAAAAATTCACTCCAATCGGTTCTAATTTGGCTGTCTGACACTCTGAAGTTTAAATAGTCAGTCAATTGATCGATAAATTGGAAAAATTTAATAGATGCCATTTGCAAGTAAATTCTATCTTTATTTTGAATAAGAGGGCTTTTTAAGCGTTGAGACATGGCTGACGAATAGCATAGCAAAAAGTCCCATTGTTTGTTTGTTAAATAGATTGACAATTCAGCACAAGGATCAAAGAAAATACTCAGAAAAGAATTTATTTTTATGCTTAAGTTAAGCTCTTGCCAATTAAGGCTTGTTTTAGGTTCACTAGAATAATTAAAATAGAAAAAATAGCCCGATCCAAATTCTTCTAAGCTCAAATTTTTTACCAATGCATCCAAATTATCATTAACAGACTCTTTTAATTTAATAAAAAGATTCAATACTCCATTCATATAATCAGATAGTTTAGTTCTTATAAATTTATGTGTTTTCTCATTTTTGAAAATTGTCACAATTCTTGCATCATTTTTCTCTTTTAAAAAATCAAAATAAACTTGAACATATTTGCTTAATACATTTAGAATAAATGAAAATTTCTGTAAATTGATTTCTAGTGAAGACAAATGTTGGTCTTTGTTCACAATTAGCAAAGCATTTGTTAAATCGTCAAGTTTAAGAACCAATTCACCAATAACAGACTCGAAAAGTGAATAGAAATCATCTATATTGAGCATTAAAACGTCAATATTATCAACAATTGATTGTCTGGCAAACGGTACATCCATTAAAAATATTCTAATATTCTCTTCTTCATCTGGATAGATTTGAGACAATTTATCCATTAAATTTCTGACCACTAAATTTATCCTAATGTCATACTTAAAATCGATAATGTACATTAAAAATAAAGAGAATTTGTTTAGATCTGCCAATATGGTCGATGATCGAAAGTTATTTGCCAAAAATTTATCTGAATCGACCAGATTTTCAACTAAATAATCAACAATATTATTTTCAAAAAATAGACCATGCAATTTGCTTCTAAAAAATGAGAGGTCTTGGGTGCCCATGTAAAATTTATCAATTAAAATAGAGCACAAAATTAAATGGTACCAATTTTGCTCTAAAGAATTTTTCTCATGACTGAGACTAATTTTAAGTCGTGATAGAGAATAGGTTATTTTGTTAAGATCTGCACTAGTCAGCCATTGGGTCCCTGTATTGGCATTTGAGCTATTGATTAGCTGAGAATAAACATCTGTGAACAAAAAGTTGTATCGGTTGTCCAAATAAAGCCTTGAAATTAGATCCGAATTGTTTAATAGAGAAAAAAATAAATTCTCGAAAGTTAGCTTGTCTTTTAGTGAGATGAAATCGGAAAATTTTTTCACAAATGCTGTATCATTTGACGCCCGTATTTCGGCTTGTATTTCCTCTACAATTTTCACCATTAGACCATCTTCACAATTTAAATTGACAAATATCAAGTCTTTAAATTGTTCTAATGAGTTTTCTCTTATTAATAAATGAATTAATTTTTTAATTATTCTATTTGTATTTTCATTGTTGAGATTTTCTTTTAGCTTCATGCGAAAATATTCGACAAGCACATCCCATAGAAGTTGAAAATTTTCTGCAAATTCTTCATTCAATAGGTCCAAATTCAGCTCAATTATTCCAGCATTAACTGCTTTTGAATTTTTCAAATAATCTTTTATTATTTCCAAAATAGAAAGACTAAATTTTTTGTCTTTTAAAACAGAATTTAATTCGGACACAAGTACTGATTGAGTTTCTAAATTGTTCAATAAAAATTCGTAGATAAATTTTTTTATTTTTTGACTTGACTTGATCCATTGAATGAGATGTGAAGAAATTTTTGAGGATATTTTATTTGTCAGTATGTCATTTACCAATTGTTGCATAAAACTATCAATTGAGCTTTGAGTTCGGTCCGGGGTAAAAATTAAACTGTCAAGTTTAGAGCAGAGTGTTTCTAGTTGATTTAGCTTGATCGAAATTTGAATGTAGAAAATTGTTTTTTGAACCAAATTGGAGCTGTTTGAAAATAATTTTTCTAAAAAATCTTCTATTGATTTATTGTCACATTTGTTTTTGCTTACTATGTCCAAATACTGAGTATCATAGTAATCCGATAGTAAATAATTAATGATCGGTAGGCTATGTTCAATTTTGTTAAAAAAAAAATAAAATATATTTTTAAGTAATTCAGAATTTTTGAGATCAAGAGCTAAATAGTTTTTAAGCACTATCAATTGTTTATTCATACTTTGTTCAGACTCTAGTTTTGTCATTAGTAAATCGTTTAGATTTGTTTGAAATTTTTCACTTGATGAAAATTGAAAATTTTGTAAAAATTTGTTGAAATTTTGCTCAAAGCCATTTGTCGTTGTTGAACATGTCAAATATTCTTCATATATGTTTTTAACCTTTTTAGAAAAAATAAAATTGAATATTGAATTCTTAAATTTAGTAATAAAAAAAATTTAAAAAAAAATTTTACTTGATTTAAAATTTGCTCAAAATATTTTAAGCTGTGCTCTGACTGAGCTTTAAAATCATCCAAAATGACAAATACTGATTCGAAGTAAGCATTTATGGCTATTGTTTTTGTTGAATCTACATTGACAAAACGAATTTTGGCTACATTTGAAAATTCACGAGCAATTAGTTCGTATATTTTAGTGAGAAATTCTTTATAAAATAAAAATTTTTCTTCATCTGAGTCAAAATTAGTTCTCAAGTGGTTTAACAGTTGACTTAGACACGGATAAATAGTTTCTATATTTAATGAGTTCGCATTGCCGTTGCCATGGTTACGCAAAAGTGACATCAATTTTGGAATGAAAGCTTTTTTTACATTGATTAGCGGCCAAATCGAGTCCAATCTATCAGAATTAGCTAGACATTTTGAAATAGACTTCCATATAAATTGACAAGAAACTTCGTTATCTTCGTCCAAAGCATAGAAAATCAATGGTATAAATTTAATTTTTAGATTTTTTCTTAGCATAAAATCGTCATTTTTTTCTTTTGAAATTAAATTATCATTTAGCAAAATAGAATCGATCAAGTTGGATAACAGATAAAAAAAATTTGATCTTATTTTCGGATTTGAATCTTTTGAATATTTTAAAAATTTTTGTTCAAAAAAAATTTTTTCCAAACCAGTCCAATTGAATGATTCATACACTTTAGAGCCATCAGTGAATAAATACTTAAGATACAGAGTGAATGCACGCATTGTCATTGACAGGATGTTCTCATACTTTTGAACAGCTTCGTCTTCAGAAGTGCTTTTCATATCTGATAAAGTTTTGGCTGTCTGAACCAACATCAAGTCCTGATAAGTGTTCATTATTTCTTCTCGACAAAAGTAGATAACATCCGGTTGTTTTAGCTCATTGAACATGGTTTTAAAGCTATTTTGGGCAATGTTTGCCGCAGTTGAATGACTATCACACTGTGCCATAAGCCAGTAGGGCATTATTGTTTTAATATGAGGAGCCAAGTTCTTATTAACTTTGGCACATAGCTTTTCATGTGTTTGTTGACACAATTCGCGTATTTTTCGATCATAATCAATTGATAATTTTGTATAGAACTTGGCCCAATAGGACACTATACTAATGCACTCGTCCTGTGATTTGCTATCTATCAAATTTTTCAAATCTTCAAGGGTTTTGCTCTTGGTTAGTGTGTCTTTTTTGCTCAATTTTTTCAAGCACATACGAAAATCAGAATCAATATTTGAATCGAAAGACTCTTCTAAAAAAGTACCTTTGCCAATCGAAGATATGTCAGAGCCAAAACTGTAGTTTGACACTTTGGTTAGCATTTCGGCAGCTTTGGCACTGCTACTCGGTTTTGCATTTCCTTTAACTCTGGCCGCTTCGCCTTGCTTTTTACCCATTTTGAAATTAAATTAAAAAAAAAAATAATTATTTCTCAAATATTTATTTAAAGATAGCTTTTGATTTTTTTAAAAAAAGCATATAAAATATAATTGCAAAATAAAAAGAAATTTTGTTCTAAATTATCTATGTGAAATAAATAATTGAAAATTTAGAAATATCTGACTGTTTTATTAATCCAATCAATGTATGAGTTTAAATGAGTGTAATATGATGGCATGAGAGGATCACAGTGTCCATTTTGGTTCGATATTATGAAGCTGGTTATGCCAATTAGATGCCATTTGTTCCCAAATTGAAGCATCAATGGACCACCAGAGTCTCCGTAGCAGGCATTCGACTCCCGCATTGTTTCCTCACCAATCGCACATATTATCTTTACAGTATTATAAGCAACATATTTTGAACATTTAGAGTTTCCATTTATTACTTTCAAACTAGTTTGCTGTAAACTATTAGCCAAACTTGTTGACTTTTTGGCACCATCTACACTACCCCTAAAAACAAATAGAAAAAAATTAACATTGTTTTAAAATTTTTTTTATTTATTTATTTTTTTCATTTACCATCCGATTAGTGTGAGTGTTTTATTTAGCAAAAATTTAGTACTCATCCAATTTGGTGGCAAACAAATTGGCCGAATTTTGTCAGTAAAAGTAAATTTTTTTGACACCACAATCCAAGCAATATCGTTCTCGGTCACATTGTACAAAAGGTTATATTCAAAATTATTTACATAGAAAATATTTGATTGTTGAATTTTGTCATTTAGATTGTAAATACCAGCAATTATTACTAAATTTTTGGACTTGATATCTTGGACACAATGAGCCGCGGTTATAATAAGATGGTGATTTATGACTGTTCCAGCGCATAAATGAGAAGAAAATGTGTTAAAAAAATTATTTCTTGTCCGAATACTGACAATCCAAGGCCAAAAAAACGGTTTTGTTGAGAAACCGTTTATAATTCTAGAATTAGAATTAGCCATTCCACATGTAAAATTCAAATCATCTAATACGTCATTTACTTGGCCTCTTTGATCTGATTGATTCGGGCCTAAATTGTTGAAAATTAGCAAGAAACTAGTGGTTAAACCAGATATAAGTGCAAATAATTCTGTAAAAAACATTTTTTAATACATTTTAATAAAATTAAAGAGCCTTTTTGTTTTTATATTTTGTCTAATTTTATAAAATCTAAGATCAGCTCTTCTTTTCATTGATAAAAATAGAAATTTTTTTTATTAATGTTTAGAAGTGACAAAAATCGATATTTTTTTTTTATTATTAAATTTTTTTTGTTCAAAAATTTTTAAAACCACTGTGAATTATTGAATCTGATGCTATCTCATCAGTTTAGTGTATCAAATTTAATTTATTAGTGTTATGCTTTGGCTGAGGGTGGAAGTATATTTTATCGGAATAAAATTTCTCACTGTTAAACATATAAAGATAAAATTTTATAATGTCAGAAATATTTTAATTATTTTTTAAATGATGATGTAATATCATTTTTTTTTAAATGGTCAAAAAATTTATTATCACAAAATTTCCGTTCAGATTTAAGGGTGTTTAAAATTGAATTGATAAGCTTAGAATAAAGACAAAAATGAAACAAATTTCATAATTTGCATGCACTTTTTCAAATGCATACTGCAAAGCTGCATCAATATTTTTAACATTTATGTAATGTTCATAGAAATTCTTAATTTAGTTCTCTAAAAGTCACATACTATTTAAAACACTTAAATTTTGCTAAATAATCTAATACTCTCGTTGTATACTTAACTTACAAATGTCTGGAATAGCAATTGGTCGATTAACTGAAGAGCGAAAAGCATGGCGGAAAGATCATCCATTTGTAATTAAAAATTTAAAATAATATTAGAGAAAAAATAATCTTATCAAAATTAAAGGGTTTTATTGCCAAACCGACCAAAAACACTGATGGTACCCTAAATTTGCTTAATTGGGAATGTTTTATACCAGGCAAAAAAGGAGTAACTCAATTGAATTTAAAAAATTTTAATTTTTTACTATTTTTTTTTATCTAAAGACAAACTGGGACGGAGGCCTATTCAAATTGAGAATGCTTTTCAAAGAAGACTATCCATCTTCGCCGCCCAAGTGCAAATTTGAACCGCCTCTATTTCATCCGAACGTGTATCCATCAGGCACAGTCTGCTTGTCGATTCTTGATGAAGACAAAGATTGGAGACCGGCTATTACCATCAAACAAATTCTGCTGGGTATTCAAGAGCTATTAAATGAACCAAATATCAAAGATCCAGCTCAAGCTGAAGCGTACACTGCTTTCATGCAAAACAGAGCCGAATATGACCGTAGAGTAAGAGAACAAGCAATTAAATTCAGTAATGTCCAATGTACTGATTAACAATCAATCATGTTTATTATTTAATAAAAATATGAGTATTTTTTTCTTTTGCTGAATTTAATTAATTAATTTTACTTCTCTCAATATATTTCCTTTTTTTGTCAGAGAAAATTTTATAAAAATCGATTAAAAATAAAAATAATCTTAAATCAAAAAATTTATTTTTTCCTATTTTTTTTTTAATTTATTTTTAAAACGCCTATTTTGTCAGACAATTAAACGATCAATTATTTTCAATCAAATTCTTTGTTAAGCATGACTGTACATTATGTTTTGGCAGTGATGGTAAAAAATTTCCTTTTGCTACACATGGCTAATTGCTTTGATTTTTTTTTTAATTTCAATTAGGAGAATAACATTTCTAATCTAAAAATACATCTTTTGACATAAATATTCTAGGACTCTTTTTGACTATGTTTGATGAGATTTTGTCTGAAATTGTACATAGCTAATGTAAACCAAGCATTCAAATAAGCACAAAGGTTCTTTGGTGAAAAAACTTTATCTAGATAAATTAAGCAAGCATTTTATTGATTTAGAAAAAAT
Source organism: Brachionus sp. 'Tiscar' (assembly GCA_006352455.1). Lineage (NCBI taxonomy): Eukaryota > Metazoa > Rotifera > Eurotatoria > Ploima > Brachionidae > Brachionus > Brachionus sp. 'Tiscar'. Next base: position 25,510 of record VANL01000245.1, read on the forward strand.
CGATTTGATTTGATGCTTGATTGATTTGAAAATAAAGTAAAAACTTCATTTTGAAAAAAATTATAATAATGCTAGAATAAAAAATACAAAAACTAAAAAAAAAAATAATTCAGGAATGCAAATTAATTTATTAATACAAAAATAATTAAAAAAATTTTTTTTTTTTAAAGTAATTTTTAAAGAAATTATATTTTGAAAAAAATTTAAAGAAAACAATTTTTTTTGTTTAGGCTCAAAAAGTAAGAATAGAAAAATAAAAATTCTAAATTAAATTAAATAAGCTAAATTTATATTAACAGTTTTTCTACAATTATTATTAAAAATAGTGTTAGTAAGTTAATTTTATTATCTACAATTGATACAAACTAAAATATTTATCATTCGGATTAATTTTAAAATCGATTCTACTTAATCGATCAATTACTAAAATTATGTACATATTATATTCCCATATCCCTAAGCATATCTACAAAAATCAATCCTCTCAAAAATACTAAAGTTATCATACTATAAACTGAGAAAAAAAAATTTAAAAATAATTAAAATTTAGAAAGAAAAAAAAATGCACCAAATTTTTGTCTATATTCAGTTAATAAAAGAAAATAAATTTTTCTTTTTTTTTTTTGCATTTAAATTATTAAATAAAATCTCCCAATAACACCTTATAATTTTTTTTACATAAAATAAAGATAAAATATGTGATTAATTTACAAAATTTTTAGATTAGAAAAGCCAATAGACCCAAATTGCAAGTAGAGTCAAAAAGCTTGTATTCACTCCAATTGGGTGTGTTTAAAATTTTGCTCCAAAGCTCATGGGTTAGATCAGGGTTTGCGTTAACAGATGAGACTGTTGATTCGGACAAAAGTGAACACATTGAATCCCTGCGATCTTTCACATCCTCACGACTAGATTCGGGTCGGCGCAATACAATCTCACTGGGAATTATCTGGCTAATCAATGTTTTTTCATCAGCCTTTTGTCTCAATCTTCTTGATTTGCAGTCAGCATAAGTGACAGATATTCGTCTACCTGATTCTAGCATAAAGCCGTCCAATTCTTGACGAGCCTTTTCAGCCTCGTTCGGATTCTCAAAATCAACAAATCCGCAACCCAATGGCTTATCACAAATACCCGTATTAGATCGTCTAACTTTCACGCTCTTAATACTTCCAAATCCTTTGAACAAATTGAACAAATCTCTGTCGCCAAAATCGGTGCCAAAATTTTTCACATACAAATTGGACGGTTTGCCATCTTTGTCCGATTTTATTTTAGAATACTCATCTTTACGCTTGAATACACCAACATATATTTTTTTTCCCATTACATTGTTGTATTCATCGAATAGCTGATTTTCTTCAAAATTAGCCTCAAAAAGTTTACCCTTATTTTTAACTGAGCTTTGTTTTTCTAAGAATTTTTTGTATCTATAATCTGGATCACATCTAAAATCCCAATAAGTATTGTTCAGAGTATCTATGGCGTTTAGAGCACTTTGTTTTGATTCATACTGCAAATAGGCATAGCATTTACTTTCACCATTTTCATCTCTAGCCAATTTGCATGACAAAATTTTTCCGTTCACTTTGAATTTTTCAATAATGTCCGTCTCATTCAAATAGCTTTCCAGATTTTTGATAATCAAATTGGCCTCAGGGTCAAAGTTGTTTGGCTGATTGAACGGCATCACACGCACTATTTTTTGATTGAGCGTGATTATGGTGTATTGGAGAAATTTTTTGGCTGTTTCGTTGTCCTGGAATGTGACATGAGCAAAGCTTGTGTGTGGCTGTTTGGCTATTTTGAGAACTTGGACTCCCATTGCTGCAAAAAAACCGCTCAACTCGGACTCAGATGTGTCAATGTCAAGATCGCCCAGGTACACAGTCCGGTCGTGGTTGTCCCGATGCTGTCCTGGGTCCGATAATGTTGCGTACGAGTTGTTAACCATTTGTCTAAAAAAAATAAAACAAAAAATATTTTTATTAGCCTTTTTTGAAATAATGGAGAATTTCAAGTTTTATTAATTTAAAATTATTTATGAAATTTTTTAAAAATATGAGCAATCGAAAATGAATCCTTTTTTTTTTGTTATACAGGTAAAAACAACAACACTAGTTTCATTTTTATAGAATCATTCTAGATCACTCTCTCTATCAAAATGTATAATCTTTCTCTTATTATAAACTCTTGCTAAAACATGATTAATCGTAAGATTTTTGTTGCTAGATGAGTAAACTTTTTTGTTTTGCAATATTTCCTCTATTAAAAAAAAAAAAAAAAACATATACCAATTGGCATGGATTATTAAAATGGTCTTTTGGCAACTAAAGGAAAAATTGAATAAAAAATTCTTGTTTATATACCCATCAAAGGCAATGCAAGCATGCACCTAGAAAAGCAATCAAACATATTCGAGGATAATTGTGTTTTTTTTTTTTTTCTCAAAAATAAGAACGAAAAAAAATTATTCTAGTCTAGATAACAATTCGAAAAGAGAAAAAAACTTTGAATGGTTAATTATGATATGAGCAAACAGGTAAAATGTTTTTTTGAGCTATGCCTGAAAAAAATAGCTCTTTAATTTTAATTGAAATCAGTTAATGGAGTAAACATTGGAAAAAGATGCTAAATGTGACCCTATTAGAAGTTTTGTCTATTGTTTATTACTTATGAAAAAAACAATAAATTTAATGATTTTTTTTTCTTAATTTTGATTAAAACTTTCATGTTTTTTATATTTATAATTTATTTTATTTTCTTCTATGAGCTGTCTCCAAGTAAAGTCAAATTTTTGCTGCTACTGCTCTCTGCGATATTTCGCAATTTTATTTGCTTATTCTCTTAATTCAATTGTTATGAAATTATCTAATTTTAAAAACTTTTACTATGAGCATAAAAAATAAATCTTAAAAAAATTCTAATTTTAAAAATTTCAAGTCTCTATGAATCACATATTTCAAGTAACACTAATATTTCAAAATAGGAATTTTTCATATTTATTAATCATCAAAAGTTATAATTAATTACCTAATTATATTAGTTAGCAAAAATAAATGTTCTTTCTATCTTAAGGATTTATTCAATTTTAAAAAAAAAAAAAGTGATTACCTAATTTAAAAAAAAGATTTTTATACATATCATTATCAACACCTTAAATTCGAATTTTTTTCTGAATCACACCAAATTCAAATTATCTTTTTCGAAGCCATTTAGATAACTTATCATTATTTTTTAAACTAACCATTTTTTCTTATCGCCTACAAGAATAAAAAAAGTACTGATTTTTAATTTTGTTGAAAATTTACCCAATATAAAAAAAAAATTTTGATAACAATAAAAATTAAATATTCAAAACAATTCTAAAATTGAATTATTTGTCGCCTATCACTTGAAAATAATTTGTTTTCTTAGTCCAAATCATATAAAGTCTGAATATAAAAATAAGTTAATTTGTTTAAATTTTGATTATGCACTTTTACTATTTTAAGTACCTTTCTTAATACCTATAAAAAATTTAAATTTTAAGTTCATTTTTGAATAAAATAGATCTTTTTTGTTGTTTTAATAAAAAAATCAGTATTTTAAATAATCGATTAATTTTTGATAATTCATAGATATTTAAATTTTTAGTTAAATTTTTTTTTCTTCATTTTGAAGTTAATAAAATTTTCTAATTTTTTTAATTCCTGTGACGCAAATAATGATGACTCGTATTGTAATTGATTTTAAAATTTTGCATGCAAAAAATTTTCGTATTTAAATATTGAAGAGGCAATGATATTGTTTTATTTTTTGAATATATGATGCATTTCAAATTTAATAAAAAGCAGATATTAGCTAGTTGAATCTAGTGGATAGACTCACTAATTAAAGCAATTTACATGATAGTTAATGTTAAAAGAAAAATATTTAATTTTTTTTTAATTAGACAACAACAAAAAAGTAATTTAAATTTAAATTTTATTATTTATTGATAAGCCTAAAGTTTAAGTTGAATAAAAATGATTGAATTTAAAAGAGCCCGTCTTGATTCATTTTGGATTCACTCAATTAGGCGCACTGGTGTTCTTGAAATTAATTTGTATATACATATACATATAATTCAGCATGATCTAAATGTTATTGCAGGCTTGTTGTCGAAAATCTTGCACTTGTTTTTACAACGATAAACTTTTTATCCAATCTTAAACAAAACTAATTTATTATTTCAAGTTTTTTGCTTATTTTCTTGTACCCAAAGTGTATTAGCGTCAATTTAAGAAGAAAATAACTATGATATTGAAAATAAACAAAATTGTTTTGTTTTTGCTTTTAATATTGCTTATTGCTTAACAGCAAAATGATTTAGCATGAAATATTGATTGATTTACATTAAAAAAAACACCAAGAAAAAAAGATAATTTTAATTAAATTTTTTTTTTCAAATCCAAGATGTTCAATATAAAAAGGTCGAATCAATCAGAATAATCTTATCTCCTTAAGCTATCAATAGACTCGTTTTAAACATATTTATACAGTTCACTTATTTTTATTTCATGTTTATCTATCTATTTATTTGAATCATTGCAAAACCACGCTAAAACTTTTCATAATATTCAACGCAATTAATTATTTTATTCACAAATATTTTTTTGATATAAAAAAAAAAAAAATTTTTTGTTATCCCAAAAGATCAATTTAAAGCAGAAATAATCAAGGATAAATAGAATTTTAAAAAATTTAATAATCATTCGACTATTCCACTTGATAATCTAATGAATTTAATAATATTTCTAGTTTTTATTGATTTAATTTTAATTAATATTTATTTAGCAATTATATAAGGAAGTTAAAAAATGTAAGATTTTAAACCAAGCAACTAAACAATAATAAAAAAAAAAGTGAAATTTAGAATTCACTGTTTTTCATAGCCAAGTAGAAGGATTTAGTATGGTAAATTATTAAATTTCTCACTATTTAAGTCTCAAAAAAAACAAGCTTTGTCATGACAATCAAGTGAGTGTCAATTCTAAGCTTTTTGATTAAGATAATTCAACTAAAAATTAACTTTATTCTTCTAATAATAAGCTTAAATGGAATAAGTTGAAAAATCCGCTTTAAAAGCATTTTTTTTTCTCTTTTTTTTAAATGGATAGATAGCTCTCAATTCTCTCAATTCTTAAGCTTATCGGATAGAAACAAATCTTTTAACAAGCCTTAATTATTTAACTTGAATCGAATGACTTGAACAAAATTCTTTCAAAATAAATCTATTATTTCTTTTTCTTTTTTTTACTCTCTATTTTATGTTTATAAATAAAAATTAATAATTAATAGCTTAATGTTTTCGATCATTAACGAAAAATAAAAATCTATTCTTCTCATGTAACATCAATTTTGTCTATGAATGGGCTTTTTATTTATTTATCTATTTTGATCAATATATTTACTGCCTTAGAGCATTTAAACCATTAATGCTCGATTTGTCTAAAATCCGAGCTTTCAAATCACGCAACTATTAGTATTTGTGACTTGTTGCTCTAGTTCTAGTCCAGAACCGTTTTAATGACACCCAATAATGTGATTAAGTGTACTTGATATAATTTTAAAAAATAGATTAGTGATTGCCTAATTAAGACTTTATTTATTTACAAACTAAAAGTCGAGGTGCCCAAATTTATTTGCTTTACAACAAAGCCATTTTGCTCCTATCCGAAAAAGATACTTATGAGTCTTAATTTTTTTTTTAAAGTGAATTTTTTTAAGATGAGAAAAAAAATCATCAACTATTTTAAATTAGTCTATTGGGATTACATAACAAGTATTCACTTGAAATTCTATTCAATTTAAAAAAAAATATTTTATTTTCTATTTTAAATGCTCTCTCAGAACGGAACTGAATAGAGTTTATTTGTTCTTTGTATTCTTGTTCTGATTAAATGCTTGCGGCGTCTTTTTCCTATTTAAATATTAAGTTTTTGATTGAAAATGTTTAAATTGCTTCATTAAAATTTATTAAATACCTCATGGACTTATTAGGATGCAATTTTAATTAATACAAGAACCTTTGAGTTTAAGAATTGGCGTTTTTAATTAGGCTAATTTACTTCCTTGTCAATTTTATTTTCTAGGATACATACATCGTTGCTAATTAGCAGCCAGTTTCAAGTAAAATTGGTAAATTTAAATTTTTATTTATCAATTGATCAAAATTAAATATATACAAAAAAATTAGATCTCATTATTCTATTAGCTAATATGAATGAATAAATAGATCCGATCTGAACAAGGTCGAATCTGATCTGGAAATTTTCACCAAAATTTCTTAGTTTTTTATTTTTATTTTAATGAGAAAAAAAATATGTATTTAATTAAGATATTTTTAATTAGAGTTGAAAAGATGCCGATTATTCCGAATCAATTGTTTATTATATATTTTAAGCTATTTTTATCAAGTTTATATTTTATTTTTGCTTTGAAAAAATCTGCTACTCCATTGAAATTTTATTTCATCATCATAAACGAATAAATAACAAAGAGAAAATTATTAACGCATTCATGGCAAATTTCACCCAGGTCCAGTTAAATAAATAGATTTGTGTTTAAATAAATATAATTTAGATTTAGGTGATTGATGCCTCTTCAAGGGTATATTAATTGATTTTTCAGTTTCGCAATCTTAAAACAATCTCTTCTTAAGTGTATTATTTGTCAACTTAAAAATTAATTAATAAAGCGTTCATTGCTTAGCAGTGTTCTCATTTTCATCCAATATTGATCTTATTTAGCTGGCTTTTTAGAGGATGTATTGCACAATTTTAAATGATGAACAAACATATGTTTTTAATTTAAGCTTTTTTTTCTATTTTTTTTTTAATTTAATTTTTATTTAGAAAAGAATTATAAAAAAATTTGTTTAAATGTAAAATAAAATTGTGTTAGAAATAATTAAAAATGAAGCATATGGTTTCTAAAATCACACAAGCATTGCTATTGATTATAATTTCAAATATGGTAAGTGCTAGCGGAATAAATGTATCCGATTTAGATGCGCCAATATTTGATTATATAGACGACGCCGATCTGGTTAATACGCACAATCCTCTATTTATATTTATGTCAATTGTTTACACAATATCAACTCTATCGGCTATTATTACCAATTTGATAGTTATTTTGGTCTATTTACTTGGCCACAGAGCCAAAACCGAGCTGTCTTTGTTTCTTATTAATTTGGCAATAGCAGATTTTCTCATGTCTACTGTTTGCATGCCGTTCACATTCGCCCAAGCTTTGCTTAAAAGATGGATTTTTGGTCAAATAATGTGTCCAATTGGTAATAAATTAGAAAATCAAAAAATTTTTTTATTTTATTTAAATTTGTTTTTTTTTGTTGCTAAGTTTTATTCAAACAAGTTTTGACAGTGTCATTGAGCATATACACCATGGTAGCTATTGGTATTGACCGCTATTATGCCATTAAGTGTCCACTAAAAAATCGTATTACTCACAAAAAGGGAAAAATTTCCATTCTTATTGTTTGGATAATTTCAATATCGCTAGCTTCAGTCCAATTGTTCGTAGCTCGTACCCGAGAATTCGACACTTATAGGCCTCAAAATTGGACATTTTCAAACCGAAGCGCCAACTATGTCAAAAAATATGCTTGCAACGAAGTCTGGGACTCGATAGAAAAACAGCAAACATACACTCTGTTTAACTTTTTTGCTGTCTATTTGATACCTGTTTTTATTCTAGGTAATTTAGACTTTAATTTTTGTCAAAAACTAACTTTATTTTAAAAAATTAAGTTTATACATATACATGTATTGCATGTATTATTAAGCAAACCACTCATCCAGGTAATGCAGACGCTCACCGGGACATGAATTACAACAAGTCTAAAAATAAGCTAGTCAAAATGCTGATTCTTTTAGTATGTGTTTTCAGCATGTGTTGGTTTCCGCTTCACGCTTTTACACTTATAAAAGACTTTACCACCTGGCTTGACACTAGTCAAAGCGCAATTTGGTACTATTACAGTGCCCATTGGCTTGCCATGGCCAACTGTACTATCAATCCATTTATTTATGGATATTCTAATAAAAATTTTCGAGTATATAAATTTTTCAATATTTCTTATTATTTTTACAAATATTTTTGCACTTAGTCTGACGCTTGTGCTTTGATAATGTGCTGTAAGTGTTTGTCAAGACGCGAATGGGTTAGACAAGAGTCTTGTAAAACATCGTCATTGCTGTTCAAAAGATTGCCAAAAAATAGCAAAATGGGCTACTATAACAACAATTTGAAGATTGGAGTCGGTGTAAACACTAGTTTTTTAGCCCGACAGCAACAACAAGCTAAAAATGACAGATTGGTTACAATTAGAAATACGCGAAATAATAGAAATTATCAATCAAGGACTGCATTTATTTAAAATTTTTTTCTAGAGATTTTTTTTTTTTAATTTAATTTTGATTTTTGAAAAAATTTTAATTTGTAAATTTTTTTTTCTCTATTTGCTTGTAAATAAAAAAAAAAGTTATATTTTTAACTGTTGAGGAAAATTAAATTATTTTTTTTTTTTTTTTAATTTTTTGAAAAATAAATAAATATTTATTTTTTAATTAAATTTGAAGAAGTTTAATTAGTTTTAGCTATTAATTTTGCTAGTATTTTTTATTTAATTTAAAAAAAAATCAATATTTTGTTTATGAAAAGAAGAAAAGAGTTTTTTTTTTTTATTTTTTTATTATTCAAAAAAATTAAAAAATCAATAAAACACTTTAAAACGAGTTTAAAAAAATTGTTAACTGTGTTGTAATAAAAAAAATTTGAAGAACATGATTGTTGTCCAAAAATAATGATGGCGTTTCAGTTGAAAATTCGTTGCAAATGAATTTATTCAAAATAAATTCGTTTTTTATCATATCTTTAATTAGATAATCAATTTTGTTTGTAGTCTCGAAATGATCTAGACTCTGTAAACCATTAAATATGTGTATGAATAGCAAAATTTTAACTAAATAAGCCGAGCTATGGCTTAAATAAGATACAATTATGTTTATCTTTTCTAAATACAAGTCATAGATAGCCCTATTATCAAAGTATATTTTAAAAATCTGGCTTTTGTTTTGATATGCTAATATTTGATGAAAATCAACTGCGAATAGACCAAAAAACAAAAGTACAAATGCATCTAATTTTCTATCATTTAAAATTTTAAAATTAAAATTTTTGTAATTTTTTAAAAATTTATAATTTTCAGTCTTATTCTTAGTTTCAATCAATTCGATTGATTTTTCTAATAAATAATTTAAATTAGCCCTAAGAAACTGGTCATTTTGATGAACACTATTTTCGTCTGAGTTGCATACGATTGTCAATAGTTCTTGTCCGATTTGATAGAACAATTGCACAAGCTTTCCGCTTTGATTTACTTCATCAACAGGTTTAGGCTCATTTTTGAAAACAACATTTCTTCCAAATTTACTTTTTGATAATGACATGCCTTTGAATAAGCATTTTTTAAATCGACACTCGGAACAATCAGACCGAGTGTTAACATTTATATCACAATTTTTCATTAGACATTGTTCAAATTTTCGTTTACGCTTGTTTTTAGTGGTACGAGAAAAAAACAGCTTACATGCTTCACACGTGTACGCTCCATAATGATAACCAGAGCTTATATCACCACAAATTTCACATTTATAATCATATTTTGCTTTTTTTGTCAGCCGCTTTTCTGGCCTCAAAGTTTCACTCATAGAAAAAAAATTCAAAAATGAGTCAGTTTGGGACCAAGCATAGCAATAAGTAGAATGGCATTGGTCAGTTATATAAGATCGGTTGCTAAGCATTTTTATTTTAATTTTTAGCCAGTTTTTAAAAGTAATCATAATATTTTTTTTATATATCTATTTTTATGAATCAAGTGATTATTTGGAAACAAAGTTTCTTTGTTAATTTTCTTTAATTTTTTATGTGCTAATTTTAAACCATTTCTGTTCCACTGCACTGCTTATTTAAAAATTCTAATTACAGGGACATATTCTGCAATAACTAATCAAAGTTTTTTGTTGGAATCTTTATTAAGAAACTAGTTAGTTAATAGAGCTTATGTCCATATAAAACAATTATTAATATTTTTTTAGGATTTAGCCTAAAAATCAAAAAAGAATTAAGATTTAATTTCAATAGATAATTTTCAGGAATTTTTTTTCTGTACTAGCTAATCTTAGATTTCTAATATAACATTTAATTTCAAATATTTGTTTTTGAAAATAAAAGACTTCCAGAATTTTTGAAATTTTAGCTTTTAATTATTAATAATGACGCAAATAAGCTAATAACATAAAAATATAGTATAATGAAAAAAAAGAACTGAATATCCTATGAAAAAATTCAAAAATTAAATCTTCATTAATTTATATAAATTATTTATAAAAAAACTGGAATGTGAATTTTAATTTCTAAATTTTTATTACTTTCGGTCTAAAAACTAGTTCTACAAAATGTATAATCTAACACAAATTAAATCTCGGCAAATAGTATATGCTTAACTACATTAAAATTTGATAGCAGAGATTTTGAGCAGGTTAAATTTTAGCTGATACATTTTGTAGAACAAGCTTTAGACCCAAAGAAAAAAAATTTGAATTAATTTAATTTCCGCGTTTTAAATTTTTGTTCTAAAATTCAAAATGCAACTTATATTTTTTTGTACAACGGTTTGAACGATAAAATTCTCTTCTTTTTCTATTACCATATTATACTCAGTTCATCCTTGGTGGTTATTTGAATTTTCTCTTTTAAATTTTGACTCATCTTTGGCCTGGCTTACCATCATTTGAAATAGATTCCGACGCTAAATTCAATAAGGCGTTCTGAATTTCAAATACAAGTTAAACAAAAATTTCCTCTCTTTTGATAAATTAAAAATAAAGATAATAAAATATGTTAAAAAAATATTCTTTAAAAAGATGTTTTTTTTTTAAATATATTTTCTTACGCTTTCTTTTGTGTTTATAAAATTTTTTGCAGCTTTATTACTTAATTGCTTAGAATTTGAAAATTTTCATTTTGTTATTTTCTCATCATTTTTATCATGAACACTTTAGCTTTTTTAAATCATTAAAAAATTTTCTTCAAAATGACTCTTTTTCTATAAATTAATTTTTTTTACAAAATACATTCTATTTAAAAAGCAAATGTTGTTAAAAATGGCATCTAGATAATAAAATTCTAGGAATTCTTAAGTTTGGTCTATTATATGTTCTCATGTCTTAATTTATTCTCAGAAATAAATATTTAAAAATAATGACACAAAATTAATTTTATCATAAAAAATTTTACAAAGACTTAAAATTTTTTTTTTAATTATAAATTAACCCTCCTATTTTGAAAAAATAATATCAGTTAAGGTATTGAACTCCATGACGAAGAATGATATCGAGCCTAGAGCGAACAGTCTTGGCATGGTCCTGTACAACCTTTGGGTCCATATTGCTCAGGCAAGTGCGAATTTTGTTTTCGAGTTGCTTAAGATTTTTGGCCTTCCAATAACCATCATAAACTTTAGCTTTCAAATTTCCCCCAAAATCTGTGAATGCTCGTGCTTTTGGTAGGTTTGCTGGATTCACTTTTTTGGCAACATACCTTATACTTTAATCTTACATATAATTCTGTACTATATTCGCATAATGAGATAATGCTAAGTCTAGCCAAATTACATAATTAAAATCCTAGTTTTTTTATACACTCTCCGACGTCTTGCTAACTTTACTGCTATAAAAAGTAGTATTTCCTGGCAGAGCGGTGTTGCCAAGAGTCTCTAGTGTTTTTTATACTTTTTGATGTTTGTTTACTTCTTTAAAATCTTTTCGATATAGGTATGGTGGCAATTAAACTTTCTAGCCATCTTTCTTTGCAAACGACTCGATTTATGATTAAATTGGCTCTTAGTTTAGCAACCATTAGTTTCGTTGCAATATTAGCAGGTCTACCACTTTATTTTTTTCTCTTGAAAGTTTAACCTTTTTCTTTAACATCAGGCTAACGATAAACAGAACGATTTTGTATCAAGGACCAGTAAATCGCCTTAAAACTTCGGCTCTTGGCAAATTTTGGTTACTTTTTACAAAGTTGTACAAATCTTTTTTGGTGGTTTCGTACATTTTTTAACAACTAACAACTTATCAAAAATTCAACTTTATGGTTTAATTTTTTATTTATTTTAAAGCTTGGATCAGCCTGATTTTGAATTTTGGAAAAAACTGGGAAAAGTCTTGTCCACTCTTCTAGCAAATTAAACTAAACTTTTGTGCCATTTTTTATTCTTCACCCGTTAATTCAAAATTAAGCTGTTCGATCTATTCTAAATCTAAAATACATCATGATGCCTTAAAAAACCAAAATTATTCAATCGACTTTTTGAGTTGAGTAAAGAGTTTTGATATTTTGAGGGAAGAACTGAGTCATTCTATTTTATTGATTGTCAGACTGGTGGAGGAATGCAAAGCGAGCTCCGAATCAAGATATATCGAATATCCTACTCCATTGTGCTGTGCAATTGCTATTTCTATTTCTAGTCTAACTACCAAAACTTTTATTTACTTTAAGCAATACTTTTGCTTAAAAAAGTACAGTACATAACAGTAATAATTAGTTAAAGCAAGATCCTTTTATGAACACTTTATAGACTATTATTGCTTATAAGTTTATAGCTGGTTTTTATTTAGCTGGTGCGTCAAACTCGGGATAACTTAATGGTTAGCTTTCTTTTAACAAGATATCCACAAAAAAAATTGAAGGATATGTTAATACCCATAAATAAATTGAAGGGGTAGTTGATCCCCGAAAAAAAGTTGAAGGGGGAGTTGATGCTCGAAATAAAATTAAAGGGGTAGTTGATACCCACAAAAAAAATTGAAGGATATGTTAATACCCATAAATCAATTGAAAGGGTAGTTGATCCCCGAAAAAAAGTTTTATTTCGTAGTTGATACCCACAAAAAAAATTGAAGGGGTAGTTGATTATGTAATGTTAAATAAAGAAAGATTTATTTTAATAAGAATACATAAAGCGAGTCCTGGCGAACGGGCAAAAACAAATCATCAGTAAACTCTATGCCATCGGTATTTTAATAATAAAAGAGAGAGTTTTTATAAATTTAGCATTAAAAAACTAAAAATAAGTCTATAAAGACCAAGTTTAAATATTGCTAAGTAAAGGAAGAAAAATTAAAATAAGAACAAAAATATTGAACTTGTGAAGTGGGAAAAAACATATCACCAGTTAGCTCAATACCATCGGAATTTAAGACATTTTATTAAATAAAAGTAAAAAAAGACAGCCTGTCTGAGAGTCAAATCGGGCGAAGCGCTAGAACTTGCATAAAATCCTAAGATTTTAGTTTTATATACAAATAAGAGAGTGAGTCACATGAAGCTAGTATTTAAATAAAAAAGAAGTTGAAATACTTTGGTTTAAATGGCATATAGCCAGCATGTTCCAGTCAAAAGTTTTTGTTCTTTTTATTTTTCATTGAAAAAGATTGATAGATAAGTTAGAAAAATTGCTATATTGGTTTTTACTGACGTCATTGACAATGCCTCATAATATAATAAAATCAAAAACATAAACTAATTTAATTTAATTTAAGTTTTATTTCTATTAAGTTTAACTAAAAAAAACACTAAAATTTACAGAAAAAAAATAAAAAAAACAGATCTATAATGGTACATAGACAAAAATTTTAAGATTTGACAAACCAGTCGGAATCGACCAGTTTTCTCAGCTCGTCAGTTATGTTGCCAGAATCGATTTGTTCACAAACTTTTCTGTACAATTCAAGCTCATGTTCGAGTGCACTTATAGCCTTTTCTCTATCTTGTACAAGCTCTTCCAAATATTCATATCGGAGTTTTTTTCGTACCCGACACTCTCGGGCACTCAATCGGCTTCGTTCCAGCTTAGAAACACCATCTTGTTTAGCACCTGGCTTTCGTCCTCTTTTACCCATTGTTTCTTAAAAATAAAAAAGAACAAATAAAAACAAAAAAACAATTTTTTTTTATAGTTAATTTTACTAATTTTTCTCCAAGGCGCTACCCTTGGTCTTGTTTATTCAAATAGCCAAAATTAAAAAAACTTTAAATAAATATTTATTATTATTATTTTAATAAGAAAACAAAACAAAAAAAAAATCTCAATTCTTAAAAATAATTTATAATTATCATTTGTCTAAAAATATTCACTTTTAAATTTTACTATTTTATCAGACACGTCACTAAAATGCTTCGAATTAAGACCACTCTTTTGTACATAAATCTCTTGAATTATCTTGAACACATTCTCTACTAGACAAATATTGTTACATATGTCCTCTTTGCTTATTTTTATACTGTTTAACTTTTTCATATACGAAGTGTATATTTTCACTTCGGCCTTGAACAATTTGGTAAAACTTTCAACAATGGAATAGTTTATATCTTGATAGTAAATGCGCAAACAATTGACAAAAAAAACAAGGGCTCCGCGCGTAAACTGAATTGCCGAGCTGGTGCATTGTTTGAGCAAATTGAAATCAAATTTTTTCAAATGTTTATTGCTTCCAAATTGCAATAATTGAAAATCTGTGATAAATTTGTCGATTTGCTGTTGCTTATTTTGTTCGTTATTTCCACTGGTATTTTCTAGTTCCAGTTTAGAGCGCTGCAATGATGCATCAATTAGAATTTCATATTGTTCTCTAATACACTTTTCCACTATTGGATTAAGCTTTACTTCGAACATAAATTTTACATCAAAGTTTCCTGTATTAAGAAAGTCATCGGCCTTTAAATATATGAGCTGAACATTTTCAATTGTTATGACAAATTGACGACCCAAATAGTGTTGACTCTGTAATTTTTTTATCAATATCTCTATTTCTGTGTCACACCAGCTCAAATATGTTGAATAGCAATCATTGACCAAATTGGCAAATTGTTCTTTAAAACTAACATAGCTTTGTTTTAAATTGGCAAAAAATGAATCAAGTACATTGTTCATATAAATTGAATTTGACTCTTCTAGTTTTATTTTGCGCAGTGTTTCCGAATTTAAATGCTTATGATAGTCAATAAATAGATCAATAGCTTCGTCAATAATTTCAAGCTTTATCAAGCTATTTACAACTCTCTTTCCTGTTTTAACAACACCTTTACTATTTCGTCTTTCTTTGGACTGAACAAGGTCCTTGCGCAATATGCTGATTAGCTCGGCTTCTTTTTGCTTGTAGACTAGGTGATGGGACGAGTCCGTGCTGGTCTTGCGCGCCTTTATCTTTAGCAGCATGTCGACTGCTTTTTCAAAATCGCGCTGAGCTAGCAAAATGTCAAATTCTGAAAAAAGATCTCTGAGTTGTTTGTTTTTTTCATATTGAACAGAAACAGTTGACTTTTCCATGTCGTCCTCTTCTTCCTCGGCTATTTTGTTCAATCCTTTAGAGGACATTTCAAACAATAACTGCTTGCGAGCGTTCTCAATTGACTCGAGCCATTCTTTTTTTAAATGAGCATTGCTGCAACGAAATATCAAACTCTCGGGAAATTTGGATACCTGAAAAGAGTTTCTCACTTCTTTCGAGTCTTCTATATTCAAAATGTTTATCAGATCTAGTTCGTAGAAAGCGTGAAATTTGTACTGATAATTATTTGTGGTCTCTGTGTGACCAATCAGACTGTTGGACCTATGCCGGTTGATGACACTCGTACTGAAATTAGATCTGTTGCGCTTGCGCTGCGGTAAAGTGAGCAATAGAGCATCGCTAAGTAGATATGCATGAACTTTTTGGGACAAAGAATAGTCGTCTGTGTGCAGGACCTCTAGATCACTGTGGAATAGGAGACTTCGGCCGGGCTTCTGAGCTATGACGCCACAGCCCTCCACTTGTTCGAGCAAAAGACTAAGAGACGAATTTTGGCCACTCAGGCTCTTGTTGCTCGGCGATGGATCAACTTTTGTGTTGGAATTAACGCTCAAATTTTTGAATAAAGTTAACAGTTTGCGCTGATCGTCCAACGATTGTCGCAGCTGGTTCATTTTGCTCTCCAAATGGCCAACTTCTTTAGATGTTTCCATAAAGTTAGTGTAATTTTTGTACACGTTTTGTTTTATTTCTTCGGCTGTTTGTGTTGACAGGCGATTTAGTTTCTCTTTTGTTTCGGCAATCTTTGAAGCATAGATGTCCTTGGCGGCGACCATTTTCACAAATTCGTCAACATTGAAGTTGGCCTGCTCCAGTGAATCCAAATTTAAAATGTTCAGATCCATTTTGTGCTCAAAATTCTAGAAAAAGCAATTCAAAATAGCCCTAATTCAATTGTCTACTAAACTAGTATCTATTTTTTATTTTCTCAATGTTAATAATATTTCTTGCTACGAATAGCTTAAATTAAATATTTTTCAAAGATAAAATTTCATTTTATGCAAAAATAATTTAAGCAGCTTGAGAGTTGAAATATTATAATTTATAATTTTTTTATTTTTTTATTTTAAATGTGAAAAACCAGCGAGCTTGTTTTATGTGTATTTTATTAGCATTTGCCGCTGCTATTTTAATTGATAAATTCTGCTTATTAAAACTTTTATAAATAACCCCTTCAATAGTAGCTAATAAAGAGAAGACAGAAATTATGTCTATACCAATTTTTTGAACAGCGAATTTAAAATTTCTTGGTCATTTAAACTAAAAATTTGTATTCATTTTTATCCAAAAGTAACAATTTTTTGTACCCATATAAAATACTTTTATTTTTACTTAAATTTGAAAAACTCTAAACTCTAAACTATAAAATAATAATCTGCATTTCTTTCTTTGATTTACTTGTAAAACTAAATTTTTTTTTTAATTTAATTTTACTTCTTTTATTTTAATGAAGGGGCAAAAGCCCAAAGGTTTAACAATAAAAAAAAAGATACTAAAACATAACATATTTTCGTTGAATAAAAATTTCTACAAACACTAGTATTAATTTTTTTAAATAAATTAAATTGACCATCTTTCTTCTTAAGATTAATTTTATTTTCACTAAAAACTAACTAAATTGGAAATTTAAAATATCAAATATCAAATAGTTTTTTTAACTTTATTGGTATAAAAAAAAAACTACAATGATTTTGTTACAAAAGAGGAATTAAATTAAATCTAAAATTTAATTTTGTTTGATTTTTAATGATTGATTTCGGCATATAGGTTTCCTACTGTAGCTTATCACTTTTATTATTAATTAATTTATTTTAGAGCAATGTTCACAAGAGAAAAAATAAATAAATTTTTATGTAACATTGGAGCCAAAATTTCACTCTGATGATTGCAATGTGACAGATAAGGGTTGTAAATTGACGGCTTTGAAAAGTTATGCTAATAGAAAATTAAATTATTCAATTAAGAAGAAGTCGGATATTTGTGGAAAGATGGACTAAAAATTTTGAATGTTTTAAAATGGACAATTTGTTTTTTTTTAAACAAATTTTTCGAATTTTTAAAAGTAAAATTTTTTGAAATTCAAAAATTAAACAACTAAATCCAAATTTTTAAGGAAAAAACTTTTGGAAAATATCAAAACTAATCCTATGTTGCTAGTCAACAAATAAAATTTGTTTTTCATTTTTTATTTATTTAAAACAGAAAATTGAAATATCTTGAGCTTTAAAATTTAATTATTTAGCCCCAAAATATTAATTATTAACTAATTATCTTAACTAATATAATATAAATTAATTATCAATTTCGGATATATTCTCTGTTCATCATTTAATTAAAAAAACTAATTTTACGTAATGTGCTTGGATTTAAATATACTTTTGTATATCCAAGATGTTCGAGCCAAAAATAGAATCAAAACACACATTAAAAGATGTCAAACTACTCAAAATACCATTACAATAGATTCTACTTGAAATTTCATTTTTTTTTTAAATATTTTTCCTTATTTATTTAATCACTTAATTTAATTATAAGAAAAAATTATTAAGTAATTCAGACACGGTACTGTGTGTGTCATCAATTGTGGCATTTTATTAAATATATTACTAACTATATTATCATTCATCCAAGAGCTGTTTTTTGAGTAAATAAGAAAAAAAATAAAAATTGAATTAAATATTTTGATAAAATTAAGAGCTTTTTTTTTTGGAAAAAATATTCAATTTTTGTTATTTTGAATGAGATATCTTAAAATTGTCAATAAAAATTAATAATTATGTCTTTTTTTTCAATGATTAGTGTTTCATTTTAAAATTTGGGATCAAACAATTAATCATCCTAGAGACCAAAATTTATGTTAAACAACATTTTTTTTTCAAATTTTAGAATAACGATTATTCTGTAATTTATTCTCCAGAAAAATTTTTAATAGCTTTAATTTTGTCAAAAGAGCTTTTATTTTAGTTATTTTAATTTTTTAATCATGTTGACAAAATTTAACTTTTTGTCGATTTTCATTTTTTTTTGAAAATTTAATGATGCATTAATTTTTTTATTCGTCCAGAAAAATGTATATGCACGTAAGTTTAAATAAAAAGAGAATACATTTCTTGTTGTTCATTTTTAGTTTTTTTTTTAAAAGTTCATTTTTATCTATTGGTATCAGACTAAGGTGTCAAAAACTAAAGAAAAATTTTTATTTGAGAATTTTTTTTAAACAATTAAGTTGATTTAAAATTAAAAAATTTTTTAGAGTAATTAATGTTTTCACATGAAAGATCAATATCATCTATTATTTTTGAATGAGGTTTTGTTGGAAATATTGTTTAAATCAAGCAAATAAGTAAAACATGCAATTTGATCTGTTAAAAAGAAAGCCACAGATCAATTTATTTTAATAATATTAGAAATTTAAATAAAAAAAATATTAAAATTTTAAAATTGAAAATTGTTAATTTACCTTAGATTGCAAAATAATTAAGACACACAAAATAAAAAAAATTCATCTAGTATACACACCCGACTTGTTTAATTAAAATATTTTAAATTGTCAAAAATAAAATATTATAATTTTGTTTCAAGGTATTTTTTGTTATCAGATTATTCTAGAAATTTTAGACAAAATATTCTAGATTTCAATTATTGGACATCTAAATTAAAAATAACTAAGTAGGCATTGATCTAAATATGCACTTTTTTTTGTTATCTTATCACTTAGAAAATTATTTAATGTTCGAAGATCAAAAAATTATATAATTAGATAAATTTTAAAAAATAAAATGTATAAATAATAATAATGATAATTTTTAAATTTATTTTCTTTTTTAATTAAGATAAAAGTAATGTCTTTAATAACTAAATTTAGTCACGAGTATCCGATAGTTGGTGAAGTGTATAATGAGCGAATCGATCCCATACTTCAATATGTCTTAAAAAGATTGGACAAATATGAAAAATGGGAAATCTTAGTCATATCAATATTGATTACTTATGTATTGGTCACATTCAAATACTTTTTACTCGATTTAGACAAAGGTTTATGGGACTATTTGAAAAAACAAGTGTTCAAATTCTCAAAAAAATTGCCTTTTCTGAATGCAAAAATAAATTCTGAGTTGGCTAAGACCCGCAAAGACTTGGAAGAAGAAATATACAAGTCGAATAAAGGTGAACTTTTTGTTCAAAAGCTTCCATCATCAGGTTTGGGAAATGAAAAAACATTGGAGCTAATTGAAAACAAATATCTTAAGTTAAACGATTTGGACTGGACTGGTGGTGCTGTTTCAGGATGTGTTTACGGAGCCGATAATTCATTGACAAACTTGACCACTCGAGTATATGAAAAATTTGCCTGGAGTAATCCAATGCATGCAGATGTGTTTCCTGATGTTAGAAAAATGGAAGCTGAAGTGGTCCGCATGGTTTGCAATTTGTTCCATGGAGATTTAAATTCATGTGGTACAATGACAACAGGTGGAACTGAATCTATTATGTTAGCATGTAGGGCATATCGTCAATTGGCTTATTCAAAAGGAATTAAGCGACCTGAAATGGTTGTGCCGGTCACTGCTCATGCTGCATTTGACAAAGCGGCTGACTTTTTCAAAATGAAAATTCATCATGTTCCAGTAGATCCAAAAACAAGAAAAGTAAATCCAAAAAAACTAAAATCTTACATAAACTCGAATACATGCATGATTGCGGGCTCAGCGCCCCAATTTCCCCATGGCACAATTGATCCAATCGAAGATTTGTCCAAAATTGCTTGTGACTACAACATACCATTGCATGTAGATGCTTGTCTTGGAGGCTTTTTGATTGTTTTCATGGAAGAGGCTGGCTTTGAATTGCCATTGTTTGATTTTAGATTACCAGGCGTCACTTCAATCAGTTGTGATACACACAAGTACGGATACACTCCGAAAGGAAGCTCGGTTGTCTTATACAGAAATGCTGAGTTAAGAAAAAATCAATATTTTTCTGCCGTTGAATGGCCAGGTGGTATTTATGTGTCACCAACTTTTGCTGGTAGCAGAGCTGGAAGTTTGATAGCCATGACTTGGGCAACATTGATGGCAACTGGCCACGATGGTTATGTCAAAATTACCAAAGATGTTATTGAAACTACAAAGTTCATAACCAAAGAAGTTCAAGAAATTAAAGAATTGAAATTAATGAGCCAACCTGAAGTCAGTGTTGTCGCATTTGAATCATC
This sequence comes from Brachionus sp. 'Tiscar', assembly GCA_006352455.1. Classification (NCBI taxonomy): domain Eukaryota; kingdom Metazoa; phylum Rotifera; class Eurotatoria; order Ploima; family Brachionidae; genus Brachionus; species Brachionus sp. 'Tiscar'. The sequence goes on from VANL01000245.1 coordinate 46,189, forward strand.
TGATTTTAATATTTTTAGACTTTTGGATGCGATGACCGAAAAAGGCTGGCATTTAAATGCACTACAAAATCCATCTGGTATTCATATTGCTGTTACTAAACTGCATACTTTGCCAGGTGTAGCCAAAAAATTTGTTCAAGATTTAAAACAAGCTGTTAAAGATATAATGAGCAAAGATGATAGAAAACTAGGAAAAGTGGCTGCTATTTATTGCAGCACTCAAGGTATTCCAGATAAAAGTCTTATTGCTGATGTAGCTTTCTTATTTTTGGATGCTTGTTACAATACAAAAGAAATACAATTATCTAATGGCAGTGCTAATGGAAATGCCAACGGTGTTACTAATGGTACAGCTAATGGATCAATCAAAAAATAAAATTTAAAAGCATAAATTAAGCATTAAGTTTCAGTATTTTGTGGATTGTATTTTTTTCTTTATTTTTAGCTTGCTTTTATTAAAGACATTTTTAATAAATTTTTTTTTGTCATTTTTTTTTTTTATTTTTCTTTGTTTCCACGTTTCAAGCTACATTTTAGTCTTAAATTTAAAATAAAAAAAATTAAAGCTTAATTTATTTCAATAATTCAAAAAGAACAAAAAGCAAAATGTAAAAATAAAGTCCTAAATTAATATCTTATTTGACCACAATCCAGCAAGTGTATGATCGCGGATTGCTCATCATAAAATCAATTAAAAGTAAAGTTAAATTATTTTTTCTAATATTACTTGAAAATAAAATTCAAAATATTTTGTTTTTGAATTCGGTATTTTGGTAAGTAATGAAGAGACATCATCATAATATGTATCTATTCTATGAAAATTTAAAACCAAATATTATAAAGAAATTTTATTAAATATTTATATTATTCATAATATTTAATGAATTTTGTCTAATTTCAAAAATAAGTCAAATGAACATCTGTTAGTATACTTCCTTACCTTTCTAAAAATCGATAATTTAATTAAACTTATTGTGATGTTATTTACAAATCTAATTTTAATTTAATTTTGATTCCATTGACCATTGCGTGTAAAACTTCAAAATGTAAAATCACTTATAAATAGATTTGCTTACTTATATTTAACGGCCTTTTCTCAAATATTCTCCAAAAGTAAAATAAAGATAAACTTAAAGTTAAGCCCAGTATATTATTGTAATAGCATTATTGTAGTTTTCGTTATTTGGTTTATTTAAAAAAAATAAAAAATGTAAAAATGCTTATAAAAAAGCAAAAAATTAACTTAAATTGAATACAAGTTTTTTCTTCAAAAAATCTGATGTTCCCAAACGTAAAATTGTTCAACTCAGCCGAATTAAATGTTAAGCTATATGGGCATTGTGAATTTTGGAACAAAAAAACAAGAACAACAATTTTAAATTGTAATAGCTTTTTTTCCTTTGGTCTAAAACTGGTTCTACAAAATGTATCATTTGATACATAACATG
>VANL01000246.1:0-47540 GCA_006352455.1 Brachionus sp. 'Tiscar'
TATTTTTTTTTCGATTTTCTTAAGTATTTTTTCTATATTTAAAAGTAATTTTTCTATAAAAAAAAATATTTTTTCTAATTTTTTTTTCTATTTTTCGAAAATAAAAATTCTATAAAAAAAAAATATTTTTACTAATTTTTTTTTTCTATTTTTCGAAAATATTTTTTCTATAAAAAAAAAATATTTTTTCTACTACAAAAAATATAAGCCATTTTTTAATTTTATAGGTTATTATTTTTCTTATTTTCCAAAGTAGCTAATCGTTTAAGTGAATCGGTAAAAGTTGATTAATTAATTTAGTTCAGCAATTAATCACTAATTAATCTGGCTCATTATTCTGTCTTAATAATTCAACACATTTATGCAAATCTAAAGAAAAAAATTTAGCTATTATTCTAAATTTGTATATAAGAACTAAAATTTTTCTATTCTACTAACAAGCTTAATTTTGAATATCAAAAGGCTTGCAATATTAACTTGAAATTACTTTTTTATTTGAGACTGAAAAATGTTTGTAATATCGTACTTTTTCTATGCTATTTCAACATTGGATACATTTTGTAATTCAAAGACAAAGAATTAACCCATTTTTATTTTTAAACATTTTTGGGCAATTGCTAGGAACAGATATAAAAATAACCTGTAAGACATTATCATGTTGGGCTCAATTAAGTTTTAGATCATCACGAAATATAATCTTTTTTGAATTACATAGGTAAATGCGTGGAACAAGTTGCCAATTGAAGGTTTTAATGCAAAATCAAATTATTTGAAAAATTTACATTTAAGAAGACATTTTTTTCCTTTCTATTGTAAATTTTAATATTCAAATATACTTTTAAATCATCGAAACCCTCTTAGAGAGTTGAACTTTTAATTTTTTTTATTTTCAAAATTTGTTCAAGAATTCTTTAAGTTTGTTCTAGAACATATTCAAAGATTACCTAAGAATAAAAGCGAACTTTCGCGCTTACTCTTAGTGTAAAGGCAAGATTTGGGGTTTGTTCTAAATAAAATAAAAAAAATTGTTATAACATGGTTTAGATGGTATTAGTTCCATATAGAACAAAGTCAAGATTTGGGGTTTGTTCTTGGAGTAGTTGGCAAAGGTTTACGGTAACAATTTTTACTGACTGAAAAAAATTTTTGCAAAATCCGATTTTTTAATATTTTACAAAAATATAAGCGATCTATTCAAGGAAAGCTAAGTAGAACTAAGTCTATAAAAAATAGAAAAGTACCAGTTCGATAATTCAACCAAGCTAGACCAAGAGTCAAAGTCAGAAACTGATAACGATTAAATAATGAAAAGTATCTATATATGGTCATAAGAGAAATTATTGTCTTAACGTTACTAAATTGAGATCAATAAAACTTTGTAATCAATCAATTAGATTTTTTATTTAAATTAAAATTCAAAACAAAATAAATTAATTTCAGAAATAAAGTTTACTAATTGATCAAATAATTAAATAAGCTTATTTTCGATTTATAAATTTATTCTCTAAATTTAGAAAAAGCTCATTTTCTTTTTAAAAAAATCTATTGCGTCAATGTTGAAATTTTAAAAAATATCCTTTAAGATTTTAAATGAATTAAAAGCCTTAAAAAATAATTTAATATATTCAATTCCGACTAATGTTTGAACAGATAGCTATTTACGTCATTAAGTAAGGATTTAAATAGTATTTATTAATTTTGGATAAAAGCAAAATTTATATATTAATTTAAATTTTTTTTTGTTTCAAAAAAAATTTGTGGGAATCAAAATTCGATAAAACGAAGCCAACAGTTTTAAATAAATTGGTAAGATTTAATTTATTTTTTATTAAATAATCAAATAATTAGTGAAGCCATTCGAATTGAATAGAAATTTTACTAGTTTAAAAAATTTACACCTAGAGCTTTACCATATTTTAAAGCTTGCCTATTTTGCTGATTTTCATAGACTTTTAAAACATGATAGTCAAAAATTTTAATAGTTATTATACTGTTCACAAAGTTAAATGAGCTAGTGGAAATAAAAATGTCATAAAAAAAAATTAAAAACTGTAAACGTCGAAACCAGTCAGATCTGGATAAATAAAGGGCCTTTGAAGAAAAAAATTCAATTTGACATAACTCTCTATCAGTTTAATTTACGACCCTAATAAAATATAAAATAAAAAAAAAAAAAACATGAATAAATTTTAATCTAAGTCTATTTAACAAAGAGGTATAAATAGTTGTTCATTAAAATTTCATCAATCTTTAGATTTGAATTGTCATTTTTTGGTGTATGTCTGTGCTCAATGCATCGCCGACTACTGCACAAAATTCTTGGCAAACAAAACATTAAATAACTTAATCTAAGTTTTTAATTTAATTATTTTACCTTCATAATTAATTTTTCCATCCCCATCTTTATCAGCGTTTATTATAGTTTTATCAACAATTTGCTGTAATTGAGTATCTTTAAGATTGTTGCCTACCATCATTTTTAACACAGAGAACAGCTCACCATTGGATATATATCCGTCCTTGTCCATGTCGTAAACTTTGAACGCAACTAGAGCAAATTAACACAAATTAACAATATTTGGTTAGAAATTAAACTAATTTATTTACATTTAAGCTTCGCGTCCTTATCGCCTTTTACACTAAACTGAGATATGCCCTCTATGAATTCCTTGAAATCTATTTCTCCATTTCCGTCCTGATCAAACAAATCTATTACTCGCTGCACCAGTGGATTCTGCTGCAGCTCGTGTATTTGCATGAATTCTTCTTTGCTTAGTGCGCCAGAATTGTCAATATCGAGTTTTTTGAACCGCTTGCCCAAGCGTTTTATTTCCTCAGACTCAACTAAAAGACAAAATTTAAAGATAAATGTGAAAGAAAATTGCAAGCACTTACAATTGGAGTAGTCGAGAGGATATTGAAGATCATTGCCCATTTTTACCGTTTAGAACAAAGTATTTACTTTCTAAAACAAAAAAGTAAAAATTCGAATAGAGAAAATTATTTTGCGAAGAATTTTAAGCAAATTCTTCTAGAACAATAATAGTGAATTGCGATATGAAAATAAATTTTAATAATTTAAAACGAAACTTAATTATTGAAATAAATATTGGCTTACACTATAGTTATAAATATTGGGTCTATTATTAACATTAAAATGATAATTTCAAATAAATTATAGCTACAATTTAGCTGATAAGGCACTTGTTATTAGCTATTTTCTTTTCATAAACTTCAAGGTATTTACAGCCAGTTTTCAATAACTAAACTGATTGATAATTAAGTATATTTTCTAATATTGAAAAAAAAAATCAATTTATTATGTTTATTAATTCTTAATTTTATTTTTAAATTAATAGATGAAAATTTTGCATTCAATTATTATATTTTTGTGCACATTTGCAATTGTATTAAAATCCTAGATTTCAAACAAAAATTGCAGCTAGTAAAATACAGTAAAATTTTCTATATCAGGCGAATTTTTCTCTCAAATAAAGTCTAAAATTAAAATAAAAAGCTATTATAAAAAAATTACTAAAAATAAAAAGATTAATTGATAAATATTATGAATTTTGTTAAAAATTAAAATTTTAAATAAATTTTATTATAAAACAATTTATGAGAATTATAAGCAATTTTTAACAAAACTATTCATAAAGTCACTTTATGAATAGTTATGAATAATTACACTTTAATAAAGTGCAATTATTAAAATTTTATACCAAATAAGAATCAATTAGATATTTTTGATAAAAATTTTCAACTCGACTATTATCAAAAAGAATTTATATCGTTAATATATTAAAGCCTATCAGGATTATTTGATTTAAAGGGTCTAATTTTAAGTCTAAATTTCAAATATTGAATTTAATGGATGATCATTAAATTAAGGATATTTTTTTGCAAATTTTTATTATTTCTTTCATTTTAAAAATAAATTTATGTAATTAATAAATAGTAAATAATAAAAAAAAAAAAAGGTGATGGAAAACGAATCTAAAGCCTTCTTTTTTCGTCGACATAAAACAAATCAAAACTGTGGAAATAAACAATATTATGATAAGATTATAAAAAAGCAATTGGCTTGGCTTTTAGTAATTCATTACTACATTTTAAAACAATAATATGAGTGACTTGACCACCAGGAAACGAATTTAAATATTTAAAGAAAATTGCACTTATACATTGAAATTAGAATTCACATTTTCGTTCGAATATTGGTCTGGATGAAAGCCGTTAAAGTTTTCAGTTCCATTTTGATTGAAATATCCTGAATTCGATGAAAAATCGAATTCATTCATCATATTTTGTGTATTATCGGCTGCGTTGTCTATATTATTCATTGAAGAATCTAAAAAAAAATTTTAATTAAATAAAATTTAAATCACTTGTCTTTAAGTCACAATTTTTTTTTAAATTTTCAAAAATCTAGAAGCGACTACTTTATTGGTTTCAAATATGGATTTATTAAATGAGAAGAGGAAAAAAATAATTTTTTTTTTTTCAATTCCTTTATATGTTTAATATAAAATATAATTTAATAAAAAATATGAAAAAACTACGTGTTGAAATTTCCTTAATTCTAAAGAATATTGACTTGACTTTTAAAATAAAATATTTATGTCATTGGCTTGACTTGTGACTTATAAACAAGTCTAATTTAAATAAAATAAAGCAGAAAAAATTAATTTATAAATATATTTCGTATCAACAAAAATTTAAAAATGACAATTATTTTAGGAGAAGATTTTATTTCATAGTTGAATGATTGAAATAAAATCATTTATTTTCATTAATTGATAAAACAGTTTTAAATTGTCGAAAAATTTAACTAAGAAAATTAAATAATTAAAATAAATTGTTTATTGAAAATTATTTCGGAAAAACTTTATCCAAAATTTTATTGATAAAGTTTGAATCAATTTTTTTATTGAACTCAGTTTAAAGATTATTTATTGAAAGCTTACTCGTGTCTAAGTTAGATTTATTTACTTGAGTATTAAAAGATGTGATTCAGATTTACAAAGTGATAAGCAATTATGAACAAATTGAATTTAATAAAGGAATCAATTACAGACAAAACATTAAATCGATTGAGGAGAAAAAGCTTTTGATGGTTGGATGTTGAACAACTGCTACAGTTGTTTAGAGCTATGGTTAGATAACCTCTATGCTGACGTAAAAAACACTATTGCTACTTTAACTTAATAATTTTTTTTCAATTTTTATTTTTAAAATTTTTTTTTTAACACAACAATTAAATTATCATGAAAAAATTGAAAATTTCATAAAGTTAGATTTAAACTTAGGGAAAAAAATACCAACAAATAGTGAATTAACACTCAGAACACAGAGGTTTCGACCCTTTTTTGTTAGATCGTTTTTTGCTTATACTAAAATAAATAATATTAATTTTTTAAAATTTTTTCAATTAGAAATCTAAAATCAAAAAATATTAAAATGAATTAATTTTTGTTACAAAATATGTTTATTTCCATGAAACAAAAATTAAAAAGAAAAGGTAACTTGAAAGAGTTGAAAAAATCCCTCCGGGTTCTAAGTGTTAATTAAAATGTTTAAATTAATCATACGGGAAAAGAAAGACAATTAAGATCAAAAATTTTAATAAACTTACCATTTAAAGCAGTCGAGGCCAGAATATTGCTATCATTTAAGTCAGTTGGTGAGACTTGCTGACTTGAATTGACACTATTGACCATTTGATGTGGCATGAATTGTTGAGCTTGAAGAAAACGATGTAGAATGTGAGGTGGTGGTCCGTTTGGAACTCTGTTTGAGTCTTGATTCGGACTTGTCGACCCTAGTCGTTGCTGTTCTAAATGTTGCATGAAAGCGGCTGCTTGTGCAGGATTAATGGGTGGAAAAGGATATCTAAAAGCTGGCTGTCGCATAAACGGCATAAAACCTGGCCCATTAGGCGGAAACATTCCTCCCGAATTCGAAGAAGTCGATGGTGGACGCGGTGGTTCTTCGACTAAATTTTCCTGAGTAACCCCAGACCCGATCTCCTTCATTCTTTCTCTTAAACTATCCAATTCTGTTCTCGTTTCTCTCAATTCCTTATCCAATTTTTTAGCATTTAGCCAGTTTTCGTGCGCTTGTTTTTCAAATGTTTGTCTTTCTATATTCGACTGTTTTTCCACTCTAGTCAAATTTGTTTCAAGCTCTTGTATTCTTTCTTGCTTAACTCTCAATTGTTCCATATAGTGGCCAACTTTTTCCGCATCGGCAGTCTTTTTTTTCAATTGCAAGTCCAATTCACTCAATGCTTTAACATGCTGCTTAGTGTCTCTTTCTCTAAGCTCATTCAACAATCTAATCTGCATTTCATTTTCTTTTATTTGTTTTTCAAATTTTTTCAATTTAGTATCCCATTCTCCTGATTCATTTTTCCTAGATTCAATTTCGTTTTTCAAACTTTCTACTTGAGCCTCTTTGGCTTGGCTCTCTCTAATCAAATCGTCATATTTAGACTGCAAATTTTTATAATCCATTTGTAATTGAGCTAAATTCATCAATGAGTCAGCATTATTCGATTCATCTTGACTATCTACTTGAACATAATCATCAATATCGCTGTTTCTAGATGAATTTTTGATGCTCAAACTATTTTTTAAAATTTCAACAGCGTTCAAACATTCACTAAGCTCACTGTTAAGCTTAGTATTTTGATCTTTAGTAGCAGTATAGTCGTCGAGTTTTTCCAGCAAGCTAACAATTTCAAATTTTTGGCTTTCAATCACTTGTGTAAACTCAATTATTTTTGTGTCTCTATCAACTATTTGTTCTGAATAGTCACTTTTTTGTTGCGTAAAAACCTCGTTTAAGTTGTTCAATTCGGTTCTTAGTAGATTGCTTTCCTTGATCAGCTTTGTCTCATTGGTCTTTAGCTTAGACAGTTCTTTTTCAGTGAACTCTTGCTCGCGTACAGATTTTGACAATTTTTCATTTAGCTCTTTTATTTTGTAGTCTTTTTCGCCGATCAGAGCTTCGCTGACACTCTTCTTCTGCTCAGATTCTTCGATCAACGAGGCGTAAGTCTTCAAATCAAACTCCAACTGTCTGATTCGATTTGTTTGCAGAATTAGCTGATTGTTTAGACTGGCGTTGAGATTGATCTTTTTGCCCTCGATTATTCTAATCAATAAGAACACAAAACTTGTTACAAGAAAAATGTTTAGAATCAAGAAAATTAGAGACGCATTGGGTATGCCCGCAAACGATTCGTTCAACAAGACCAATTGAATGTCTTCAGGCAAAAGACTCACTATCGGAAGATAGAGTGGTTCAACGTTTTCGCTTAATATTTGTTTAAAGTTGTGCAAATTGGCGCATACGCGATCGTTGGTCGTCGAATTTGAGCTTTCTGTATTGGCATCAATTTCCTCTTGAACACTTTTAAAACTATGCTCTTTCAATTTTTTGATTTTGTTACTGAATTTTTTCGATAATGAGTCCAAATGAGTCTTTGATTCTTCAATTTTGTCATCAAAATTTTGACTCAAACTGGTCGTTGACTCGAAATTAACTGGACTTTCGGACACATTTTCAGTGAACATAGTCTCAGTTGTTTCTGAATCACTTTCATCTTTTAAATCAAGATTATTTTCACTTTCATCTTTTTCAACTAGATTTGTGACCAACTCATTTGTTTTTTCTTCATTTTTAGGAATTAATTCCGCTTCCATGTTTAGATCAGAATTTTTTTGTTCTTTTGAATTGAAATTATCAAAAGCATCTTCCAATTTTGTATTCTCAGTGTTTTGCAATAAATTGACAGTTATTTCATCTAAATCATTATTTTTCTGATCTTCACTAATTTTACTATCTTTAATGTTACTTTTGTCTAAATTCTGTTGGTTTGACTGCAAAATATTTGATTCAGCATTAGTTTCTTCAATTTTTTTCTCATCGTTTTGCGACAAGAATTCAGACGGTTCATTAGAAAAAGTTTTTTCTGAGTGATTTTCAACTATCTCTCCAATACTTTGTCTATCTAATTCTTGTTGATTTGACTGTAAAATGTCCGATTTGGCATTATCTACATCAGTTTTTTCCTCATTTGTTTGAACCGATGGACTATCGATAATTTTTTCATTTTTGCTAGTATCGTCATTATCTGAATGAATATTTTCATGTTCACTATTAAAATTCTCTTCATTATTTTGAACTGAAGTCTCGGTACTTTTCTTCAAAACATCAGTATTTGAATCCAATAAATTTTCTATTAGCTGTGTCCTATCTTCTGTTTCGATAACTGGTAAATTTTTATCAAGAGTATTAGTTTCGCCACCATTTTTGCTGATTTCAAAATTTTCTGTAACATTTTCAATCTGATTGACTTCTAATTTAGCTTTTGTTTCCAAGTTTTGTTCATCCGAATTTTGTTCCAAAGATTCAATAATTTCTGTTTTGACTGTACCAAATACTTGAACATTTTCTATTTTGCTATCTTCACCTGCTGATTCTTGCTCTGATCTGAAATTTTTGTCAGACAGCTTATCTTTTTTATTAGAAGACTCTATTTCACTGTGGGCATCAGAATGTTGTTCAATTTTAACAACTTCTTGCATTTCATTTATAGATTCAGAAAGTTTTTGATCTTCTGGAAGACTTTGCCGAGATTCTCCTAAAGGCTTTATCACTGAATCTGAGTCAATTTTATTTTCTGTATCATTTTTACTATCTGAATCTTCATTATCAGTTCCAGACTTTGACTCTTGGTTTTGCTTGGTCGAATTTTCGAATTGATGCTTTTCTAGAGCCGGATTTTGGTTAGAATCTTCTGAATTTTTATTTTTTAGACTTAACTCTACTTGACTGTCCTTGTCTAGATCGCTCACATTTTTGTCTTTTAGCAAGATTTTTGACTCTGTTTTGTCAAACAATACTTGGTCTTTTCCTTTAAATAAACAAATCAAATTTTTAAAATTTTAAATTTATTTAAGAGAAATTAGAATTTTTTATTAAATATTAAAAAAATAAAGCTTGTTAAATCTAGTTAATAAAGTATTTGTTTTTTTAAGATTTTTAAGGTTTCTTTTAAAATTTTTATTTTGTGATTAAAAGAGAAAAAAATGCAAAATTCAAGTCAAATAAATAATGTAAAACTCGCCTTTCGACTGATAATTTTGTATTAAAGAAAAAAATATTTTTTAAAAAAATTTCAATTTCAATTTTTCAAATTTTTATTAAATTAAATAAATGAAGTGTTAATCAGTCGACTACGATAAGGGCACTAGCCTGTTGATTAACCTTGAAATTGAAATTGAAATTGATTTATTAAAGAAAAAAATATTTTTTAAAAAAATTTATAATTTAATCTGCTTAAATTCAAATGTATTAAATCTAAAATTCTTAAGTAAACAATTCTTGAATATAAATTGATCATTTTCTGTCTAAAAAACAAAAACAAAAAATTAAAAACTAGAATCGACTAAAATGATTTACTTTATTTTTAAAAGATATTTTTTAAAATTATTTTTTAAAAAATTAAAATTCACACATTAATTCAATATAGTTGAAAAATATTTTTAAATAAAAAATTATTAATTAATATCTTTGGTTTTACTTTTGGTTTAAAATAAATTATCTACTCACTATTTTGGCCGCTATCTACTTCAATCGGTTCAAAATTTGAGTTTGATTGGTTTATTTGTTCACTAAAAGCTGATTCAAAAATGGTCAATAAAAACAAAATTGATAATAATATTTTTTTCATTCTCAAAACATTTAAGACTGACGTAACGATTCGAAATAGTTGAGTTATACTGGGCGGAAATGAGTCTATCTAATTAGCAAAACATCAAAATACTTTATCTTAAATATCAAAAAAAATTAAGTTGATGACGATTCATTTAAATTAAAATATTTTCAAACAAATATATATTAAAATATTTTTAAGTAAAGAGAAATAATTGTGTATAGAAATTTGAAAAAAATATTATTTTCTATTATAATATCGAGTTGCCAAGCTGGCTTGTTTTATTCCCTAAAAATAATCTCGAGCATAAATTATATATATTCTATAACTGAAATGAAAGAAATTGAATGAATAAAATTCAAATTATGAATGCTTAAAATATTATAATTAATAGAAAAAAAAAAATGTCTTAATTTTTTCCTATAGTACCGAAACAAATTTTAATCTTAATTTTTTAGTTTAATCCCAAATCAAAATGAATTTTTAATATTTTTTATAATTTTTTTTAAAGTCTTTTCCTTGCTTTAAATTTTACAATTATTAAATATTTGTTCAAACAAAATCTTTTGCCAATTATGAATATTAGAAAAGCATTATTCTATTTATTTTGAAATTTAGTAATTTACTTAAATATGTAATAGGTTTCATTTTTTGAGTATGCGTCAACCAAAACTAAATTATATTTTTTTTAAATTAAAATTTACCAAATATGATATAAATAATTTGGGCTTAAAAATTGATTTGTAATTTAACAGGCGAAAAAATCGCTGTCATATAATTAGTTTGTTAGTTGGTAATTTTTTAAAATTTTTAGAGACTAGTCAAAACAAATTTATCGGACAAAATTAAAATTTAGACAGCGCGAATGACCCAAAATGACAGTTTGCTTTTAAGGGGCTAATTTCAACGATTGTTTCAAAAATCTAAATACTTGAAATAGAAAGATCACCTAGCTTCAAGGCCCAATTTCAAAATTAATATGATAGTTTTTTTTTAGACACATAAAATAAATTGCTTTCATTTTTTATTTATTATTTTGAAATGCATTATTCTCATTTAATTTTCACAGATTTGAAAAAAATCACCAAGTTAAATTAAGTTTTTGGGGAAAAAAAATTTTAAAGGTCGAATTTTTATTTTTGCTTTCAAATTAAAAATTCCAATTAGAAAAATGATTGATTGAAATTAAAACTTTGTTATCAAACACCTAACAAAACAGTTGGTTGACTTGGATAATTTTTGATCTAAAATTTTTAAACTAAGTACAAACAAAATGGCGCTAACAATAATCAGGGCACCAATAATACCCAAAAAATCAACTGTTATATCCAAAAATAAATATTGCAAAATAAATGAGAAAAGAACTCCAAATGTTTTGACCATGGCAATTTTAGTCGCATCTTCATATTTCAAAGCGTATTGCAGAATTACGTTACATGCTGTGCCGAAAATACCCCCGAGAACAGCATAGGTCAAATGCAGCCAAAAAACATCTTGGTTTTTTTCCAAGTCAATGTTAGAGTTATCAGTTGCTAGTAAAATGATTGAAATTAAAATACTTGCTGGTAGACCTATCAAAGCTGGATAAAGAGTGGCTACAGAAAAATGAGCATTCATTAGGCATAATTTTCTCACTGATACTTGTGTTATGCTAAAGCAAAAAGCACTACTTAGAACTATACAAACACCAATTAAAGTTTCCATAAAACTGCGATTTGAATGATCAATTATTTCCGAGTGAGTATGATTTGTGTCCGTGAGATTTGTGTGAAGCAAAATTTCCATTTTGATTTCTAAATCAAACAAAAAAGATGGTCGAACTATAAATAACACGCCTGTAATAGTCAAAAATAGTGCCAAAATATGCGAGACTGTTAATTTTTCATTCAAAAAAAATCTTGATAATATAGCAGTTATAATAACGGCTGAATTACTTAGAGTTTCAATATCGCCTATGTCCAAATATCTGACTGAAAAAAAACCGAGAATAATTGTTGCAGAACCAGCAGCGCCCCTCACGAATAAAAGTTTTCTTTGTGGCTTAGGTCCAAATGTTGGCTGATGATAAGCTTTTACAAATATAAGCATTACAATTAGTTGAATTGTATAGGCAAATGTTGAATGGTTTGATGCGTCCAGTGAAGAACCCATTTTGACAAAAATATTCATCAAACAAACGCACAGTGCATACAAAAGTCCAAGAAGATATCCAAGAATTGGCCTCAGACATGACTGTTTTGTTTTCTGCTCTGGCTCATTTAGATCCTTAAGCGGTACTGATTCATATATTGTTGAATTTTCTGTGCGATAACTTGTTTTCATTTTTGAAAAAATATTTTTTTATTTAAATCTACTTTTTGATAAATTTAAAACTAAAGTTTTTGCACGAATTTTACGGATAAACTTTTAGATGAAATGAACTAAATATCTAAAATTTGAGTAACGCTAAAATACATAACTGGAATTGCCAAATAAGAATTTATGACCTTTTTTAAAACACAAAATTTTATAAATTAATTAGGAAAACGGCATTTTGATTAAATTTTGAAAAAATTAACTTAATTTTAAATGTTTAACAAAAGTTTAATAAGAATTTAATTTTTAATCCTCTGAAAAAAATTTTATAAACCTGCTAATTAAATATTTTTTTTTTTTTAATTTTTTGTTTTATTTTATATTCTTGGTTAATTTATCTTTTTATTTATATTATAAAAATTTTAGTAATTTCAAAATTTTAAATTAAAGTTAAAATTTGTTTTAAAAAATATTTATTTCAATCAATTTTTCCAAAAATATAAATTGTTCTTTTTTATTTAAAAAAAATAAATTATTCAAAGTGTCATTTTATAAAAGTTATTTGGATTTAGAATAGCTGATCTTTAAATGAAAAATTTTCAAAAAGGTGATTATTTCAAAATTTATTTCTCTATCTCATTTAGAAAACTAATTATTTGAATTTTAGTTTCATTTGTAACATTTTTTATCTTTTTTTTTTTTACCAAGGCTCCTGACTATTTCAGGGTAAAGCTTTTATAGGTCACAGACACTGAATCGAAAGTTTTATATGGATGTTTTATTTATGAAATTAACACTTATTGCATAATTTTTAAATTAAAATATTTAGAAATCCATTTAGTTAATTTATTAATTTAGTTAATTTTTAATTAGTGACTAATGATGTGGGTCTAAGCTTTTGCGCAAAAATTTTTTATTGACGTTTTTATGGTCTATATTCAATTTCAATTTTTCAGCTGAATGTAAAATCGAATTTTTATATATTTTTTATCAATTCGAAGGAAATTATTAAAAAACAATTTTTATTTAATAAATTGTTAAAATAAAATTTAATTTTACTATTTCTTACTAAATAAACATAAGAAAAAATTTTTGGGTTTATGAAAATCTTATTACCCTGAGAATCACGGAGTTCATCTAAATATCTACCTTCAAGAGAAATTAATGAAATTCAACCTGATGCTATCATTGTTAAAATGGCAAATAATGGAACAAAAACTAATGTTGAGATGAGACTTGAAGAACTAAGAGCGGAAGTTTTATAAATAATTGACAAGTTTCTTCATACAGTGCTTTAATAAAACGGATTTATTGAATCCCCGAAAACATTGAAATATTTGCTCATATTTTGTCCTCAGTGCTTTCAGGTTAATCTTATCCACTTTGTTTTAAAACTAATTTGAATTTTTAGTGCTAATAATCAATGCCAGTAAACTGTTCCATTAACATATCATATTGTTGGTAAACTAATTGAATCTTTGGCTGCAATTTCTAACTATCTTAGAATTTGAACGAAATTTAAATGCTTTGGATCAGAGTTGACACGAGTTCAAAATCTTTTCGACCAACTTATGGCCTGGACTCATATAAGACATGTTAAGACTTTTTTTCATGATTTCTGTACAAATTTGCTTAAGACTAAATTAATAAAAATAAATTTTAAAGTTTAAAATTTTTATTTCCAACTTAATTTAATTGAATAAAAAAATCTAACAAGTATTACTGATTTAAAATTTTGAAAATTTAATTAAATTTTTTAATTCTAAAAAACCAAAAATATGTGAGACGACTATTTCTATTTAGTTACTAAATTGAAAGAAAAAAATATTCTTAGCATTTATAAGATCTTAAATAAAATATTTAAAAAAAAATTGAAAATGAAATAGAAAAAAATTGTTTACTAAAATTTTTTAACTAAAATTTGAACCAGGCAATTTTTTGATTTTGTCAATTTATTATCAAATATTTTAATCGACAAAATAATCAAAATTGCTGAAATAATAAAAAGAGCTCCAAGTATGCCTAAAATATCCACAGTTATGTCCAAAAAAAGATATTGAACCAAAAACGAAAAAAAAACACTAAAACTTTTAACCATTCCAATTTTGGTCGCATCTTCATATTTGAGTGCAAAATTCATGAATATAATTCCAACAGTACCCAACAGACCGCCAATCAAAGAAAGGCCAATTTCAATCAACAAGTCGGTTAAATCGGCTACAGTCTGTCTATGAACTGATAGGCCTGAGGTAACCATTCCTCCTGAGAGCACAATACTCGTCAAAAGACCCACAATTGCTGGATAAATTGAACTAACTGAAAAGTGAACTTTTATTAAACACAATTTTCTTATAACTACTTGAACAATGCTCAAACAAATTGCGTTTATCATGACCATTCCAACACCAATCAAAGTTTCACTAAAATCTCGATTAGAATGATCTTTTATTTCAATTTTGTGAATTTTTACCGAATGGTTTACTTGAGTCAAATTTACATGAAGCAAATTTTCCATTTCATACTCAATACCAAACAAAAATTTTGGTCTTACTACAAACAAGACTCCAACAATAGTCAAAATTAGGGAGAAAAAATGCACTATGGTCAATTTTTCTTTTAAAAATATTCTCGAAAGAATAGCTGTAAAAATAACTGCTGAATTTGTCAAAGTCTCCACATCGCTAATGTCTAAGTATCTTACCGAGAAAAAGCCAAATATGACTGCACCACAGCCGACAATTCCTCTGAAAACAAGCAGTTTGCGCTGAGATTCTGGTCCGAATGTGTCAAATTTATTGTATTTTATAATCGAATACATGATAATTAATTGAACTGAATACCTAATTGCAGAGTGATTGGGAGCATCCAGCGAGGGGCCCATTTTTACCAATAGATTAGCCATGCACATTGCAAAAGCAAATAAGAGTCCGTATAAATAGCCTCTGATCGGTTTAATCCATTTGAAAATAATCGATTCTGGTTTAATCACATTTTCTTCAGTTTCTGCGTTGAAATTGTCTGTTTCTTCAGTGGGTAGAAATTCATATATTTTCTTTAGATTTGTTTGATTTCTATCACAAAGCTCCATTTTTGTTTGTGCGTTAAATAAATGCAACCTATCAAGCAAATTTATATGAAATGCTAATCAAAAGTTTAAAGTTTTTATCTGCGCCAATTTTTAATATTTTTAAAAGGATGTATCAACCTAGATTTTAAAAATTGATTACAAACTCGGTCCAAAATAAACTTTCGTTTAATTCTTGTCTTTTTTAGTTTTGTCAGATGATTGTATCTTTAGATTAGAAAGTGGCTAATCAACGAACCATCAATCAAATGATTTTTATTTGATCCAAATTAATTTGAAACGACACTTTAAATTTAATAAACTTATCTATGAACTTGATTTGGCCTCAATTGACTTTTATTTTTTTTATAGAAAAATTAGTTTAGTTCAAAGTTTCATCATTTTTATCATCGTTATTTTATAGTTGTTCTAAGCAAATAAAATATTTAGGTCGAAAATCTGAATTTGTTCAAGATTTTAACAAGCAAATACAAATATATATTCAAATAGACAAATTTATAGACATTTTTAACACCAAAACAACACATTGCTTTATTTTTAAAGTAAACAGCTAGTTAAACGTTGTTTAGATTAAACAAAAAAGCATAAAAATTAAATAACGTGATCATCCGAATTTATTTTTTAGTGACATGTCACTCAATTCGGATGATTACGTTTCGTAAAATTTCAAAAAAAAAACTAATGGGTTGGGTTCAAAAATCTAGGATTTTTTTAGGTTAAAAAAAAGTAATTTACTTTTCGTTATTTTTGTATGCAGCTAGAAATTCAACTATAAACCAAAATTTTTTTGCACATTCTGAAACTAGACAAAATTATTGACAAAAAAATTGAACTTACTTTTCTTTAATTGAATTTAAAGACAAAAAATTTGCAAAAAAGAAATAATTTAAAAGAAAAGTTTATATTTCATAGATATTTGCTATAATGGTTTAATTAAAAAATATTTAAATTAATTGTTTTCTTATTTATAACATTATAATTATTTGGCTCGAATAGGGGTTCAACAGATGGTAAAAGATTGTTTTCCAAGGTGTTAATGTAGACAAATTGATTAATTCGTCCTTTTTTTTGGAGATATCTCATTATAGTATACTTACTTATCATAACCCTCTGAGTCTTAGTTTTAAAATCAGTGGCGAGTTTTTGATAGCTAGATGTAGGATCTTTTCTAATCTCTCTAAAAATGTAATTTTCATCCCTAAAAGTTAGCTTCCGAGGTCTACTAGAACGGCTTCGATTAGAGACTTCATATCGTTTCTTAATTGAAGAGACACATTTTAGAGAAACACCTAAAAACTTGGCTATTTCGTTTTGCTTTTTATCTCCACTTTTTAGCAGACCCACGATCTGCCATTTTTGTGTCCTTAGTCAGGAAAATTTTCTTTTAAAAAAGCCGTTCTTGGTGACTACTGTAATTATTTCAGCCGGAAATTTAAAACATATAAATTTTGTAAATAGTGTTAATTATGCCCAAAAACACTATTAATAAAATTTGTTTTTAATTGATAACTTTAGACTTAATTTGGTCAAATACGCCTACATCTTTTCGTTTTTAAGGACATTTCCCCTTTAATCCGGTTTTAAATACTCTTATCAAATAAATAAATTTTTTTTTCAAAACTATGAAAAAATAAAGACTAAAACAAAACTATTAAACGTGCATATTTATGAATATGATTAGATAATAAATTTAGTTGTTTAAATAGTTTGTATTTCTTTTAAAGAAACAAATGTAAAAATCTCATGCTTACAATATAAAAAAATTTTTTTTGACACAATTTAATTTTAAATCAAAGCCGAAAAAAGAATGAAATATATTTTTTTATTAGCTAGTTGCATCATAGCAATCAATGCTTTACCAAGTATGAAAATAACTTAAAAATCAATTTTTTTTTAAAGATATAGATTTCCTTTAAGGCATTTATGATTCGAGAGATAACCAAAAAAGTAATTTGAATAGAAATTTTGTTTAAAAAAAATTGGCTTATTTTATAGATCTAAGAAATTTTCAACAATTTGTGATTCATTTTATTAGTCCAACCAACTTTGTGAACCACTATGTTGAATGGTCGGTTATTACTCATGCTGGACATGATCTATATGGTGATGAATTCGATCAGTTATTCGATTCGTTAGCTCTTGCCTCTGGAGATAAAATAGCTCAAACTGTTAATATTTTGAATGCATTATTAAGTCAGATAGCTGATTTGTCCGGTGATTATGAAGATGAATACCATCATTTAGTAATGGAAGCAGTTGAAAAAATTAAACTTCTTTAGATAAAATAATATTTTTTTAGTATTAAATCTCAAATCAAACTAATATAAAATTTTCTTTTATTTTGTTTGTTTTTATTAAAAATTGAACATATTTATTCAATTTTTATTTTGAACTTTTTGATTTTCAGTGAATGTGAAATATCTTACGATAATTTAAAAATTAGGAGTTGTTCAATTTGAATAAATAATTATTTTAAACATGATTTTAACTTAATTCAACGAAATTCAATCTTTTGAAAACCTTATCTAATTCAAAAGCTTTAAGCATTCATTAATCAACGCATTTACTTATTTAAATTGAAAGCATTTTTAGACAAATTTCTTCTATACTCATTTAATTTAAATTTATCAACTAGATAACTAATCTTTTGTAAATAATTATGTCTAATGTCTAAAAAATTATTTTTTAATTAAAATTTTATTTTAAGACTTTATTTAATCTTAAATCTGAACCGAAGAATAAATTAAAATTTATTTTGAAAAGTATTTGAAATTTAAGCTTTGCTATTTTGAAATCAATTTTCATAATTTAGCAACCTTAAACTTTAGATATCATGAATATAATACTGTGAAATACATATTTTTTGCTAAATATTTTGGCATATAAATTCATTTATTTTAAGATTTTTAGTGAAATTTTAAAAAAAAAATGTCCGAAGCCACTGTTATAGTTAATATTGAAGGAATGACTTGCGGCAGTTGTTCCTATAAAATTGAGTGTGAAGTTGGAGATTTAGCTGGAGTAAAAGAGGCCAAAGTTGATTTAGCTGCCAAAACTGGTACTTTTACTTATGACACGTCATCAGCAACTGGTCCTGCTCAAATAGTTGCCAAAATCAACGAACTCGGTTTTAAAGCTTCTCAAGTAATATTTTTGATTAATTTTTCAAAATTTTATTTCCCTTTTAAAGGCATAAATGGCGTTATCGATCTTCAAAAATGATAATTCAGTCATTTTATAACATTTTTTTTAATAATTTTATTATTCGAATAAAACTTGGCATCCTATTTTTTTAAATTTAGATTCTAAATTTTTTTATGCTTAAATTAAAAAAAAAAAAAATTGGCAGCCATCATTTTTTTAAGGATAATAAAGGTTTCTTCGTGTCTTCTTAAGTGCTTATAAGTTATTAATCGAGTTGGTTATAAGTCATGTGACTAATGAAAATTTTTATAATAATTTTAATAAAAATTTTTAAGAAACATTAGTAGAATTTTTAAAAAAATTAATAATAAACAAAAAAAAAACATCATTTAGAACAAATATTTGGATTAAAACCTCTATAAGATTTTAATTGCCTTCTATTTGCTTTAAAATACCTAAGATATTAAAAGTTTTAGTTCATATTTAGAGTCAAAAGAGAACACTTTAAATTGATTTACAATGCTAAATAGTGGTACCTTTTTATAAATAAAAAAAACAGATTCAAATTTTTTTTTCTTATATTTAATTATTTGTGGAAGAAGTTGTGTTAAAAAATTTCTGATGTACGAACTCGAGATATGGGTAAATCAAATCTTCTCTTGTCGTATTTTTCTTAGCTCTCATATTGTATTTCATTTAAAAAATAGCATGGATTTAAATTGGGAGACCTGGCTTTTTAAAAAGATTGATAATAATTGTTATTTATTCAGAGATGAGTTGGAAGTTGAAAGCAGCGCATTTGTGTTAAATGGAATCAAAAAAATAATGGAATTTCACAGCTTATTCTTTTTTATATTCTTTTTATAGAACATAAGAGAAATAAACAAAATAATATCTTCTTTATTTAATTTTAATTTAAGTCCCGTGGAAAAATTGACAAATGATTGATAAATAATAAAATAAAAAGGATTTGAAAAATTTTTTTTCAAAAAATGATTGGTTTTACCCATAGTTTTGAGTTAAAACCAATCAATGACTCATATAATATAATTTTTTTAAACTTATTGTATGATTTCTTTTATCAAAATAAAAAATGATATTCCTGTTCACAATAGTCTAAGCTAGAAATAAAAAAAATCGAAAATCTTGCAATATTCTGATAACAACATCAGTAGAAATGTTCCTAATAAGCTAAAAATATAATTAAATTGATTAAACCCTACTTTTAAAAAAAATAAATAAAATAAAAATAAAAAATTTTTTTTTTGGTAAAACCACTTGGGCAATAAAAACCTTAAGGTTTCTTTGAATCATTTTCGGCTATGAGTATAGTAGGTGATATTTTGACTTTGAAAATTTTTTCAACCGTCACACTTACTGATCTAAAGAAAAATTTAAAGATTTCTGACAACTACACAAAACTTGACCAAAAGGGTGAAAAGATATAGCCCTGTCTGTATTTCCACCTGTTATTAGAGAAGGAAACATAGCAAAAGTAAGCTTGCTTGCATCAGATAAAAATCATCAAGTGTTTGGTCTTCGTGGTTCAGTTTGAACATTGTTATCAATTATTGAATTGCTGAGAAGATATTGATAGTGAATGAAATAAAAAGTTAAGATATTTTAAGCTATTTTTATGGTATTTTAAAATACTAAATTTGTGTCTCGTAATACTAACAGCCATTTGAATTATGAAAAATAAAAAAAATTTTAATAAAAATATGCTTTTATTTTTGTCTTGAGAAAACTAGAATTTTACCAAGTAAAGAGAAAAAAATTGGAAAAAAGAAAATAATTTAAAATTAATTTTTCGAATTAAAATAATATTTGAAGATTTCAAAGCCATTTAATTGTTGAATTTTTTTTTAAAACCATTTGATCTTAAATAAATAAACAAATCTAATTATTTATTAAAACATTTATTTTTAACTGTTATTTTCAAACTTTAAAAAAAAAAAAATTAAAGAAAAAACTAGTTTCAAAGTTTAGAGGAACAAAAATCAATTTGTCTGTATTACAAACAATTAAAAATGCCGGCAAACAGTAAGAAATAGAAGAAAATTCATTAGGACGGAAGGCAATTGCGGTCAAAATAGTGAAATTAAATTGTACAAAAATAAATTAAATAGTTGATTATTTTTTCATTTACATTCATCTTTTGTTTCTATTTGATCTTCTTAATGTAGAATGATCAATATTGTTTTCTTTTAATCTTTTAGTTTCTTTTTTGCTTTCAACTGTTTTATCTTTTTTGCCATTGTCTAATTTAACAATTTTATTCAATCTTATTTCAAATGCTTTCATGTGATTTTTGACCAAATGCTGCTCATAGTCGCTGCTTGACTCAATTTCAATGTTACAAAATTGACATTTTTTACCATTAAGACTAAATGTTGAATCGCTTTTTTTCAACTCGTTTGTTTTTTTCTCAGTCTGAACAAAATCTTGATTTTTATTGCCTAAATTTTCGTGATCTTTTTTTACATGATTTAGCAATTGGATAAATGTGTCGAATTGCTTGGCGCATTTGATGCACTTTTTGGCCAATTTTGTCTCGTTGAGCTTTTCTTCAGCCCGACCGTTCTGACTGCTTATTTTCAAATTGATCATGGACACATCTTTTTTTTGGCTATCAATAATAATACAATCAGTATCATTGACATTTTCTATTAGCTCTTCTTTTTTTTCACTCGATTTATCAATGGTAAAAATTTTATTCAAAGACAAAAATGAAATAATATTGTGCACACTAAATTGGTGTTTAATGAGCTCATTTTTTTCCAATGGTTCATTTCCACACAAAATGCATCGATTTAGCTGCAACGACTTGCATGTGTCAATGTGATGCTCGACAAGCAAATGAGATAGAATATTTTGACATGACTTTTTGCACACGTAGCAAGCGCCTTGTATTCCCTTGAGCTCCACCAAATCCGAGTCATTTTTTCGAATGTTCAAAAGCGAAAAAATGAATTTTTTCTCGGCTTCAATTTCTTTCAGCTTTATCTGAATAAGTATATCTGTGTTTTCGTTATTTTTAGGGCATTTGGTCGACGGTGCGTCGTCCTTGTCCAACTCTATGAGCTCAATGGGCCGCTTGGACGCCACCGAATTACTTGTCTCTTGGGCACTTTTTTTAACCAGTACTAAATTTTGATTTATTTTTATTACTTTTATGTTCTGTGACGAGCTTTTTGTATCGACTGGTCTAAAGCATTTGCTCAAGCAAGCTCTCAAGTCTTGTATATTGCGCATAGAATGAACCGATTTTAAATGCGTTTCGTAATTTACTAAAGCAAATACGCCACTAAATGATACTGAGCAAAGATCGCACTTAATCGGATTGGCATCACATGATATGGTCTGAATTGGTTTATTATTCACACAGGACGAATTTTTGGCAAGAGAAATTGTGTTTAAAGTGCCATACGATGAATGATTAGTCATTTGGTTTATTTTAGCCGAGCTTTGAGCCGGCTTTAAGATTTTTGACTGGGATTTTTTTTTATCAACATTCAAGTCAGACCTACTGGGCAGCATGCTCTCTAATAATTTCGTTTGGTGTATTATAAACGACTCTTCTTGTTGAACCATTGAGGCTAGAAGTGAATTGGTCTTCATTAAGCTTGAAGAAAACAAATTGTATTTGTTTATGTACGGATCTTTGGGCTTTGAATTGAACAGAAATTCGTAATCTAACAGGTCGAACAGACTTGGCGACAGATTGTTTGCCAGTATATGATTGTAGTCGATTTTTAGCAGTGGGCTGGTGTCGGAATTTTGGTGACGGAAAGGACAAAATTTTTCAATATGATTTACGGTGCGTTCAAGATCGTGCATCTTTGGACTTACAGTGGTAATTGTGGTTTCGTAGTCGCAAATTGGACACATAATGCTGTAGCTGATGAATGGCTTTTCTACTTTTGGCGCGCGGTTATGCACTGTTTTAACATGATATTGATATTTATCTCGACTTTTAGCTTTGAAACAGGGACAAAAATTGCAAACATTTGAAGAAGTGAATTGATGTGGCTCAGTTAAATGAGAGTCCATTGCTAGACGACTCTCGGTTCGAAAGCCACAAGTTTGGCATTGACAATAGGGAAGTCGAAAGCATTTGTTTCTTTTGTGCAGATCGTCGATGAATTCCGGCTCGAATGTATCAGCAACGCTGTTATCTTGTGTGATATAAGACATGCACAGCTCCAAGCCAAGCTTATAAACAAAGCTCTCATGGGGTCTCATTTCGCTAATATTCTCTTTGTAATCTGGTAGACTATCTATGGCGAAAAGATGCTCGGATCCCAGGCTCATTTTGTATTCTTTTACAAAACAATGATTTTATGTATTTTTGCTCAGCAATTCAGTATGCTTATGTTTTTTCATTGCTCTAGTTTGTATACGAATAGGAATAAGTAAAAAAATAAGACAATTATTTGCTCCATATACTGCTGATTAATGCACACTTTTTTGCAAAATTTTTCTTATGCAGGAACTTGTGTATTTCATTAGGGAATGTTTGTCAGTTTGCTTTCTATTTTGAAAAATTGCTTCCAGACTTGAAAAGAGAAATTTGAGAATGGCACAAAAGGCAGAAGAAAAAAAATTTTTATTTAAAAACTGAATTCATTTGGGTCCGATTCATGATTATTTTGAGTTAAATTTAAAAAATGCTGCAATCAATAACAAACAAATATTCTAAAATAAAAATTTAATAATTTTTAATTTTACAAAATCATTTTAATATTTAGATAAAAGACTAAAATTAAAAAAAAAATACTTCAAAATTCCTTACATGCTAAAATAAATGTTTTTATTTTAAATATCTAAAATTGTGAAATTGTGAATATCTAAAATTAAAATTGAAGTTTCACATTTTACTTGAATAAAACTACTACTAAAAAAATCAAAAAATAATTGAAAGTCTAAATTATTGAATATACTGTATATCCTTGTATTTGAATACTGCATCAAAATATGAAAAATAACTTTTAGCACTTATTATTTACTAAATGATTAAGCATTTGGAACTTTTAAGATTTAAATTTTTTTTTTTAGATTGGAACATATATTTTTCAAATTAATCCATAAAATTTTTAAAAAATAAAATTTACTAAATATAACTTATTTTTCGGATTCTTATTTTTCAAAAAATATGATTAATCGCAGCTTTAAATACCGGATATTCATACTAGTGTTGGGTACCGTATGTGGTGGCCACTGGACCGCCAAAATTTGATGTTGGCCGTCTTAATGGGCGCAGGGGAAAAATTATTTTTTCTAAAAAATAAATGATTTTTCTTATACTCAATTCGTTTTTCTATCAAATTTTCTAAAATTTTTTAAAGGTTTATTTTCACACCTTGCCATCAAAACGGCCAACACCATTTTTGACTGTCTAAAAGCCGTCACTTACCGTACTCAACACTAATTCATGCATTTTTCATCTCTTAAAAGTTAAAAATTGCTTTAATATGGAAGATGTGTTACTAGGCGAAGACGATATGAACCACTCTTAAGTTGAATTTTTCTAATTGAATATTTTATACAATCAAAATCATGAAATAAAAATACCTCAAAATTACTTCATAATTAATAAAAATACTTTTGAAAAGAGTTGTTCCTCAAGTCTCAAGTCAAGTCCAAGTCACGACTTGAATTGAATTTTTGATCGCAATATTTGAAAAATAGCGACTTGAGGAACAACTCTTCTTTTGAATAATCCTTTTCCATGTAAAATAGCATGCAATTTGAGGCTACTTTTTTTTGTTAGTATAGTATTTTAATTCAAATATTTCAACAATTGAATATTTTATAAGACTGGACACTTCAAAATAGATAGCTAAAATATCCTTATAATGCAATGTATCAGTCAGGTTAGCTTTTAGGTTTGTAACAAAGCTTATCCTACTTATAAAATAAAGGCACCCATTTTTTGTATTTAGAAGTTTGATTTGAACCTTTTTCCATTATAAAACTTAGTAAATAATCTCAGATACTTGAAGCTGATTTTAGTCGATTTTGATTTAAGTATGCCAAATTATAAGATTTTTTTAAATTTTGATTCTATTTTAATTTTATGATTTTGGTATAATAAATGCTCAATTTAAAAAAAAAAGATATTTTATCTGAAAATTCAATAGAAAATTTTTTGAATTTTAAGAAATTAAGCATAAAATTGAAATTTTAAACGAAATTTTAAATACTAAGTTTAAAAAACCTTAATTTTCTATCAAGTACTTTTCTATCTTTATTCAATTATTTATTTATAAAAAAATGATTATGTTATTAATTTTTATTCAAGTAGTTTTTAATTTAGTAAAAAATATTTTTTTTTAAATTTTAATATGACTTTAAATTCTCATTGAATTAATTAATTTGATTAAATCAGAGAAATTAAAAAAATTACGCTAAATTTTATAATTTTTCAAATTCACAAGTTTACTATCTAATTAAATATCAAAGAAATTTAAAGAAAATCTAATAATTGCATTAAAAAAAGAGTGAGTTTTTGATTATATTTGTATTTTGTTTTAATTTTTTTTAGTTTAATTATTTCTATAAAATAAACTGAATTAATCAAATATTATTTTATTGAAAGGTGAAAATTTTATTTTTAAATTAAACATATGCGATCGCTAATCTTCTCATTTTTCTTTTAATATCCTTTTCATAATTCATAGCTTTTTTGATACATAAAAAGTCAACAAAAAAAAACAATAATATAACTAAAAGTACAATAGCTAAAATGAAGCTTATATAATAATATAATTCACAAGAATACATTTCTTTAGGAAAATTGTCGTAATTTGCAAGATAGTTACAATTATCATTACAGCACAAACGTTTATGATTTTGCTTAAAACCACAACATTTTTGACTTCTTTCGCATTCAAAATTGTAATATTCAATACCAGATGTATCAATGTATTTTGTTATCTAATAAAACAAATATTTAAGCGATAAAGAAATTTAGTACAATACAATACCGAGCAACTTTTGCATCCTGACCGAATTTTAAACTTTGATTTAAATGTAACATTAGTACATTTGATACAATGGAGACAAGAGAAATCAGTACGACGATCAGGCTTTTCCATCATCAATTCGGTAAAAGATCCAAAGTTGAATAATTGAGGCCAGATAAAAAAAATGGCGATGGCAAAATCTTCAAAAAGTAAAATAAAATCCAAGTAACAAAATTTATTGAATTATATTGGCTTACTTTTAACACGACGTTTTTCAATAAGATAAATGAAACTCATTTAATTCAGAAAATATTCATTTTTTAAATTCTAAATGAAAAAATGACTAGATTTTTTAGTTTTAATTATTTTTCCAAAATTAAAGGAATTTTATTTTATTTTTAATTTAAAGTTAAAAACTTACATCAACTTTTTATCAATAGTTAAAAATAATTTAAAAATATTTATTGTAAAATTTATTTTATAACTTATATAATTACCTTTCCATGACTGACTTTAATGCATTAAATTTTTTTTTCTTGCTTTAAAACAAAAGTAATTGGAGAAAACTTATTGATATTTACAAGCAAAAGATAAACTGAAAAAAATTATATTGATTCAACATATATTTCTACCAAAGGTAAAAAGTCGTTTTGAATATTTTTTGACAATTGAATAAATATCATAGTGCAGCATACTTTGTGGCACCTTTTTTACATAATCAAATAAAGAAAGTTAGTCTTTTTTTACATGAGAAAAATTATCTTAAGTAAGAAAGTTGAACCAAAGTATGTAGCACTTTGTTGCAGTATTTTTTAAATTATCTATCAAAATAACAGTATTGATTTTAAATATCACAAAACCTATTTAAAAATAAACCATAATTTTGTTGTCAAAAATATAGTAGACTCCTAAAGTACTGTGTAATCGTTTTATATAAAATTTCATAATTTTTTACATTAAACTCTAAGCTAAGTTAATCTTTTATCAGATAGTTTAAAATAAAATATTTTCAAATTGCATGTCTAGAGGCTTAATCAAGCTTGACTAAAGTTATATTCCTAAAGTTATAGCCTATTGCTTTTACAAGAAATGGTTAAGACTAACTAGATTTTTAAATTCTTGATAAAATATATTAAGAAAAAACAAAAAACTGAAATAATTTATTAAATTTTCTTTTAGTTAAACAAACTTAGAATGTTTTAGTTTAGTTAAGCATTTTTAACGAGAAAAAGAACCCTAGTATTTTAAAAGCGCTTAAGAAGTCTATGCCAAATTATAAAAAAAAAAATTTAATCTAAATCGCTTAATTTAAAAAAAATATATGTAATTTAATTAATCATAAAATTGAGGTATTTATAAAATATAAATGATGCATAAAATATAAGCCTAATTTAAGACAAAAAAAATATGCTGTTTAATCCACAAAAAGTTTTAATCAATCCAATTATTTTTAAAAAAAAAGTTTTAGTATCATGAAAAAGATATTAAACCTACTTGCTCATATAAATTGTTTTATTAATACAATTATTTGTTTGAATCGGCAATATTTTCAGAGTTGAATCCGTTTGAAAAAGTTAAAATTTCAAATTAAGTTTTTTATATATATTATAAATTAATACCAAATGTGATGAATTTTTTTTCCAAAATTACTAAGTAAATTTTACCTGAATAATAGAATAAATACCTAATACGAATCATATTTTATTGTTTAAAAGAGTAATTTTATGTCTCGTATAATAGTAATTCAAAAAATATTTAAATTTATAAAGCTTTTACATTTCTAATTTTTATCATTAAACTTTTTTATTTAAATTAAAAAAAAAATTCTTGAGCTTTTAAATGAAGTTGGATTTTTTTGTCGAAAACTATTATAACTAATTTTGACTTAACAAGTATATTAAGTTTTGTCCCCAAATTCTTTTTTTAAATAAAAATTGATTGAGTTTAGCCAGTATTTTATTATTTAGTTTAAAATTAAAAAACTTTATTTTACTTTAATTTTTTATATTCTAGGAAAAATTTCAAATTTTGTATTTGTTAATTAAATTTTTAAATTTGCCTTTATTTTTAACACTCCGTCGGTGTCAATTTGACACTTTTCAAAAACTCAAGTTTAATTTTTAGTTAACGATCAATCATATTTACATGCTTTAATATTTGTTATAAAGCTTTGATAACGATCTTTTAATTATTCTGCTTTTCATGTTACATACTTTTATGGAACTAATTCAACATTTAAATAAAATTTTTTTCAAAAATAGCCGGTCTTTTGAGTGTTTAGTCTCGAAATTTTTTTTCGTTTTTTCAAAAAGAATCTAGACAATTTTAATAACTATTTACAATTTTTTTAAAAATAATAAATTTTTATATTAGTTTTCTATAACTAAAATTTCTGATTACATAACTAATTTTACTTAGTGATTTTATTTTTAACCATAAGGTTTTAAAAATTCTTATTTAATCTAATAATAAGAACTAATAAAAAAGTTTCAGATTTCATGGCAAAAGGAAAATAATTTTACATTTTTGAATTTTCATATTTTTAATTGAATCATTTTGAAGAGTTTTTTTTTAATTTTTAAAAATTTGTACAAAAACACTAAAAATATGAAAATATAAAAAATTTTTATTTTGCCGATTTATCATATTTTATAAATAAAAAATTCAATATAAAAATGGTTACGGAAAGTGCGCTTCAAATTTTTTTGATTCTAAATAAAAGTAGATTAGATAATTGGTATACCTTTACCTATTTCCTCTTTCGGTAAAAAGAATCGTTCTAACCTACAATTTATTTAAGTGATATTTTCTTTTTATTTAAAAATTGCTTATATTTTACTTTAATTATAATAAAAATTTTAAATTCCTTAAATTATAAGATAATTTTATTCAATTTTTTGATTAAAAATATAATTAGGTTGTCACTAAATTTATTTTTTAGATAAAATTTTTGCATTTCAACTATCTGAAATTCTTGTTTATTCTAATTTTCTAAAAAAAAAATTAATAATAGCTCAATTTAAGTCATAAAGTCCAAAAAAAAAATTGATTAAAAAAAACAAAAAAATTTTACTAAAAATATGTTTATTTTAGAAATATTTAGCATTTTATTTTTTACGGCTTTTAACAAAATAGCCATCATCTAAAGGCATACAATTTGACCATTTTTTAAACTTTGAACATGTTCGGACAATCTAATTTCAGATTTTAAATTACCAATTTCTTTATTTTTCTTTAACTTGAGTATTCTTACAAATAACAATTTACGAAAATAATTTTTACAATCTTTGTTTGACAAAGTATACAATATCGGATTGTAGATAGAAGATGTTTTGGCAAAGATGGCTGGCAAGGAAGTTGTCAGTGGAGTTATGTATGAAGTAAGATAGTTAGGATTGATGTATTGAGCGATTAGAGTTATTATGGCATATGGAAGCCAAGCAATGCAAAACATTACAACAATAATTACTACTGTTTTGGCTACTTTTATTTCACGTTTAACAAAAGTTGCGCTATTAAAATAAATATTGCTACATTCGGAATCCGTTTTGATGTAATCAAATTCGTTATTGCTATGCAAAATTTTTGAGCTGTAGGAATCTGTTTTTGAATAATTACTTCCTGATTTAGAACTCTTTTTATTGACATAAACTGGCACATCCACATGATTTTTTGTTCGTTCTCTTTCTTGATAAGTTTGAAAAATGGAATTTTTTCTCAAAAATAAGAATAAAAATGCGTAAAAAAATATAATTAAACACACCGGGACTAGAAAACCTGCTACGAATAATATCATCATAAAAAGTCGGGAATAAATGTCTCTATTTAAATAGTCGAATGTGCATGACGTAAGCAAGCCCTCCAATACAAAGCCATGTCTAAGTGTCAATTGGGGAAAAATACAAGCTGATGAATAAATCCAAGTAATTAGAATACATATAAAAACAGTACGGTTACTTATTTTGAGAGCAAATAATGGATTTTTCACCATTAAGTAGCGTTCTAGGCTCATAAAAACCATGGTTGTTATGCTCACAAATCCAAAAAGGCCTCCAGCTATTCCATAAATATCGCATCCTATAAATTAAATCAATTATAGAATTTTTTTAGAACATTTTTCATTTAATCTAACCAATTTGTCCAAACGACCATTCAGTATTAAAGCTGCTTACTGCATTCATTGGCAAGCATGCCAATATTTTGCCAATATCTGCTATGGCTAAATTAATCAAAAAATACGTTCCAGGTCTTTTCACATTTTTGATTCTTTGATTATTAAAATTAAATTAATATTAAACTAAAATATAAAATGGAATGTGTGTTGTTGTAAAATTTTAAAAAATAGTATTTTAAATAGACACTGAATGAATGACTAATTGTTAAGTTATTTTAAACTCACCTAATTAAATAATAAAAGACCATAAAGTTTGTAAAAAATCCAACTAGACCGATAACAAAATATATGAAAGCGATCAAAAAATGCCATTTGCGCTCAATTGGAGCAAAATTTTTCCAATGCTCATTTACATACATATTCTTTTGGAATGATTTATATCTAAAGCTTTAATAAACAAAATATAAAATTTTTAATTTTTTTATTTATTTAATGCTTGAATTAATTAAGGATGTATGAGTGTTTAAATGATTTCAAAACGTGATTAAATGAATTAATGTCTACAAAAAAATTATAAAAATTGTTTTATTCAGAAAGATAAAATCATTGTTTTAATTGAAATAAACTTTTAATCAGACTAAAAGTTTTATTAGATTGATTTCTTTTTTTCTGAGAAGCAAGGATGTCATATTCAGTAAATGTTGTAATTGTTTTTAGACTTCAAATTGTTTACAATTACTATGCGTCAATGCACTAGAAAGCATTCAATCTACGATTTAACTAGAGTGTTTTTAATATAAATGTCAGACTTGAATCTTAGAAAATTATAAAAATTTATTAAATTTTTTTCATTTAAATTAAATATATTTGGTAATAATTAAGTGATAGTAAAAATTTTTTTTTTTACTTAATTTTTTTAATTTCTTTTTAGCTTGAAGCGTTGAAATCTAGCATTATTTCAAATAACTTTTATAAACATTTTCTTTGTTTAATTAATTGATTCCGGATCTAAATTCGAGTTTAATAATCCAATGAAAATAATTAGAAAACAAAACTCTAAATCCTTGGATAATTTAAGTCTTTGAATTCATCATGATTTCAATTAATTCTATGTAATAAATAATTATATAATGGTAAATTCACAACTATTTCCTAATTGAAATTAGAATTTCCCCAAATTTTTCTAGTATTTAGTAAAAAGCATTAAAAAAAATTAATGAAAAATAGAAAATTAGATAATCCGATCTAGACGCATGTTAAATTCGAATCAAATTCGATAATAATTAAAATACTAGAAAAAAAATTTGTATTTGAATGATTTATTTTGTCAAATGTTCACAGTTTTTTATTTAAAGTGGGTTACATAATTACACGATTGCTATGAATTTTAATTGATCCATTTCAAAATTTTACATTGCTCATCATTGAAATTAAGCACAAATAGTCTGTTTATTTTTTAATCTTTAATTTTATCAAATTATTACTTACAATTCAATTTTAAATACCTATTTGTTCTTCTTTAATTTTGATAATTGATACCAAGAAAATATAGAGACAAAAAAACGATAAGCTAGCCAATTTTTCATCTTTTTACAACAACTATTACTAAATTTCTTATTTAAATGCTAATTTTGTTTTAATTTTAAGACTTCTTTGGGAATCATTCTAATCAACTTTAGTCATTTAAATAAGCCAAAAAAAAAGGTTTTGTAATTTGAAATTTTTTTTAGCTATTATATAAAATTAACTTATGGATATTATATAAAAAAAAACTCAAGTTTAAAGTCAAACGTTATTGATGTAACTTGAATTTTTAGAGCATCGAAATCAAAAGCAAAGCTAAAAACATTTACAAATTATTTACAGTTTTAAAAATTATTATTTAACAAATTCTAAATTAATATAATATTAGAAAACTTGTAAAATAATTTTTTTTAAGAAAAAAATTAAAAACTGAATTCAATAGATTTCATTCTAATAGATATTAATTACATGCTTTTGCTAATTATCTAGATTTAAATTATCCATTCCAGTATTATGGAAATAACAAAAAATCAATAAATTTTATTTTAAAAATGGTGCCTAAAGCTTGGAATGATCTCAAAATTAATTTGTAATGTTTTAATAAATATTGAATATAACGAATCGTTTCATTTTGATTTCCGTATTCTCTTATTTTAACTAAAATAAAAGCATTTTTTTAATTCCTGTTTTAGAATAATAAAAAAGATTATTTTTTTGATTGAAAATTAATGATTCTATTAAAAAATCGGATTTTGCATCATATCATTTTTACATATAGTCTTAAAGAAAAGATCGTACATTTATTTGACGCTAATTTTTCCATTCTATCCTAGAGGATAATAGAAGAGGGAGCTCATCTTCTTCTTCTTCTATTATCCTCTTGATAAAGAGGATTTTTTCCAATACCTTCTGAGCGATAGCTCCGATCTGACTCGGAGGTTAATGTATCTTCTATATAAAGAATATTTGAGATTAACTTTTGAAATAATAAAACTCTTGTTAATACAGACTTAATGCGAAAGCGTAACATATTATTCATATACTTAAAATATTATATGAAAAACTAATTTTTGAAAATATCTTTTGTGATTTGACATTTGATGATCGATTTTCTCAAATCGAAGAAAAAATGAATTTTTGAAATTGAAATTTTAAAAACAAAGCTTTTGAAGTCTTATGACCACATTAGTTTAATACTTTAAATTAAAGTTTATTTTTTATTTGACTTGAATGAACTTTTAGCTACAAAATAGATGGTAACTGATACATGTTTTAAATCATATTCAAGTAAAAATTTGTATACTGGGGATCAAACCGGCCTTTCTTTTCTTGCTTATGAAATTGATTTTATAATTTGGCTAATAAAAACTATTGAAACCAAATTGAAGTATTTGAATGACCCAAACATTCTTAATTCATTTGCCATTAGATGAACAACATTTATCTCTTTTTCATACTTTTGTCCAAAATAATTTTCTTTGCATTTTTTTGTAAATTTTTTTTTCACTTTCGATTTATAGAATATCAATACAAGAGCTAATAATCAAAAAATAGAGTAAGAAAAAATTTCAAAAATTTGAAAAAAAAAAATTATTCATTTTTCGATAACAAAAATATACAGTTAATAATTATCAAGAAATATCGAATTTTTTAAAGTTTAATTTAATTAAATTAATTAACAAAATCCTATTATAATTCCATGTCAATAGATTTAACATTCAATGATGAATTTAAAATAGCTAATTATCCAAAAAAAATTATAAAAATAGTCTTTTTTTAAATTCTTTATTAACAATATTTTAACTTAAATGTTCATTATTAGAAAAGATGACATACCGAAATGTCATAATAAAAATTACTTTAAAATAAACAAAACAAATGATCTTAATTTATTAAAATTAATAAAATAAAAGTTTATAGTTATAGTTATATTTCAAATTCGAGATCTGTTTAGGAAAAAAAAATTGCTCTTGTCATTTTTAATTAAAATATTTATTTTCAGACAACTAACGAAATAAATAAACAGCTTATACTTATAGCTTATAGAATCCTGGAAAAATTTCTAAGAATTTACGAAAAAATTTTAATTTCAAAGACTGATTATCTTGTTTGTTTTTCTAATTAAAAAATAATTTGGTTTAAAAAAAATCAATTTAAAATCTATTCGAGTTAAAGGCTTGTTAAAATTTTGAAGAAGACTTAAACAATTTCTAAAAATAATTGATAACTTATTAAACTTCATCTTAATTAAATTATATATTTAGAAAAAGTAATTGTTTCACTTATGATAAGAATGATCAAAAGTTAAGTTAGTTCTACTGCTTAATAAAACATACTTGTATAAATTAAAAATTATTTGTTTAAAAAAAAACATTTCATTTTTTTGGATATAAGCCATCTTAAACAAAAATTATTAAACAAAAATGAATCCAGGTGGGCCATCAACGCCACAACGCATGTACCCAGTCAGCCAAATGGGTACACCTAATCAAATGCCCAATCATCAACTTCGGCCTGCATTGCCAACCCAAAATCCTGCTCTTTTCAACAATGTAATTTAGGCTATTCTTATCGTACCTATTTAATTTTTAGCTAATTTTAAGAGAAGCTTTTCACCACAAACGCCTTCGATGGGTCAAGTCCCCCAACAAATGATTCGAGCATCCATGCCTATGATGCAGCAATCGCCAGGCATGCCCAACACAGTCAAACGACACTCTATTCAATTGAATCCTGCGGTAATGCAGCAACCAATGACAAGCAGTTCACAATCTTCACTCATTGCTATGCAGAATGAAGCCTTGGCAAGAACTCAAAATAGACAGATGTAAACTTTTCAAAAATTTTTTTTTCTTTTGAAATAATCAAATATTCAATACTTTTAAGAAAGAAAAAAGGCAAGCTTAAAGACAAAATAATTCCACAAAAAGTTCGAGATTTAGTACCAGAATCTCAGAGCTATATGGACTTGTTGGCGTTTGAGCGTAAATTAGATGCTACAATT
This sequence comes from Brachionus sp. 'Tiscar', assembly GCA_006352455.1. Lineage (NCBI taxonomy): Eukaryota > Metazoa > Rotifera > Eurotatoria > Ploima > Brachionidae > Brachionus > Brachionus sp. 'Tiscar'. The sequence continues at coordinate 33,859 of VANL01000246.1, forward strand.
ATGAGAAAACGTTTAGACATTCAGGAAGCTCTTAAAAAGCCGATTAAAAACAAAAAAAAACTAAGAATTTTTATAACAAATCAATATTATCCTGGAAAAACAGATGGGGACAATGATGATGATGGTATACCTCAATGGGAACTTAAAATTGAAGGCCGATTGTTAGACGATACCAAGTCCGATTCAACAACCAAGATTAAACCGAGGAAATTTTCTTCATTTTTTAAAAGTTTAGTTATCGAACTCGACAAAGATTTGTATGGACCTGATAATCATTTGGTTGAATGGCACAGAACGCCTCAAACTGCCGAAACGGATGGTTTTCAAGTGAAACGTCATGGTGATCAAAGTCTAAAGTGCACAATTTTAATGTTGCTTGACTATCAGCCACCACAATTCAAATTAGATCCGCGTTTGGCTAAAATTTTGGGCATTCATACCGCAACCAGGCCTGTTATCATTCAATCACTATGGCAGTACATTAAAATTCATAAACTTCAAGATGGACAAGAAAAAGAATACATCAATTTAGATAAGTATTTGCAGCAGATTTTCGAAACAGAAAGGATTCGCTTCTCGGACATACCTGGTAAGTTGCATATGCATTGCATGCCGCCCGATCCAATAGTCATCAATCACACTATCAAGTAATATACTTACTTTTTAGTAAAATTTTGGAATCTGATGAAAAATTTTATAAAGCATTGAAGCCAATGAGCCAAAAAGAACTTCAATTTATGACATAGAAGTTGAAATTGATGATACGATCAGAGATCAAATGAAATCGTTTTTGTCCACGAGTCAAACTCAATCTTTGGCCGAGATAAATCAATTGGATACGAAAATAAATGAACTTATTGAACAGCTAAATCAATTTAAAATAAGTAGAGAATTTTTTGCCAGTTTTTCTGATGATCCGCAAGATTTTATTCACAAATGGTTGGTTTCACAATCCAACGATATGAAAACAATGCTTGATTTGAATGGAAATCCTGAAGAAGAAAGACGTACTCAATTTTTCCAAGAGTCGTGGACTGATGAGGCTGTAAGCCGTTATTTTTATAATAAAATTCAACAAAGACGGGGTGAACTTGAACAGGCACTAGGTATCAAAGGCTAATTAAAGAGTTTCTTTTTTTGTAAATAAAGTATTAATATCATTTATTGTAGAAATTTTCGATTAAATAAAAGTTTTAAAAAAAATTATTCATATTCGGATTTAATAATTAAAAACAAAAAACAAAATCAATTTTCCCATCTAAATTAAAATAAATTAGCGAGAAAATTTTTCTTCACTATTTGTAAGATAACATAAATATAAACTGCAATTACTATGTTTTTAAAGGTTAAAATAATGAAAGAACAGGCAATATTAAACCGTCACTATTTTTATTAAGTTGTATAACAAAAAATATAGATGCATATTTTAAATTTTGATACTCGATCAGACAATAGGCTACTTTATTTTAATATAAGTGCGTTGAGTTGATTATAGATCGATGCTAATAAAATATCAAATAATTAGGGTTTATAAGAGAATTGAGTGATTCATTCTGAACGTGTTATACAATTTCGGATGGGATATTTATTTAAAGTTTAAATTTTATTGAAAAAAAAATTAAAATATTATTAGGGTTTTAAAAAAAGTTTAATTCTTTTCAATAAACTATAAATTTTTAATAAAATTTATAATATTATTGTTTATTTTTAATATATTTATTTTGATAAAAAAAAAATATTAAACAAAAACAAAAATTAATTTTTAATTTTATTTTAATATATAAAACTTGATCAAAAAATGTAACATTACTGTTTAAACCTGAAATCCAACTAATCAATCTCATCTTAAAGAGTTTAATTCTTTGGCATGTTCTTATTTAATTCTATTTATTAATAATCTTATTAATTTTTTTATAAATCTGTTGGTTTAAAATTTAAAAAATAGGCTTTAGATGTTAATTTACGTATTTTTCGCAATCTAAAATGATGAAGCATAAATACGGATCAATCAGTTTTTTTATGTTTAAAAACTAAAAAACAGCTTTTTACCATCGATGGATCTACACTTTGATACTTAAAGCTTGCACTGTGAAAACTTGGTTTTTTGAACACAGCAAACAAATTTTTCCATGGTGCGCCATTACACGATATTTTCAATTAAATTTATTTTAAATTCATAGTCAATTTTGTGTTATTTGTGTTATTTTTTGTATTAGTTCAATATATTAATGTTTAAAAAAAATCTCTTTTCATGTAATTTTGTAATTAGCTGTATTTTGTAAATCCGAATTTATCAAATTTGTAAACTTCCCTAAAAAATAAATAAACCAACACGGAAAACTTTTCAAATAGAAGATTTAATACTAATAAAATATTAATTAAAATTGATACTATTTTTCGTACAGTATACTCCTGTTTAGAGATGCGTGAGTTAAAACCCTAGGTATATGGTGCAAGCACCGACATAGACCTCGCCAATTAAATTTTTAATTAAAAAAGTTTCATCTAAAAAAGCAGGGTTTGTAAAAGAGATTATTTTCTAGATCCGGAAATTATAGCTAATGAAAAAGATGTTTTGAAAAAATGCTGATTGTAGCTTAAATTTTATATCTCAACTCTGCTCTAATGTAAAAATCTAATAAAATTTCTCAAATTATCTCAATTTTTTTTTTTAATCAAATAAATTTAATTTCCGTGTCTAGATAAAAATCTCTTTTATAAACTCTGCATTTTTAGATGAAACTTTTTTATTATCGAATAATTTTAAAAAAATGGTGAATTAAGAGCACAATAATTTTTTAATTTAAAAAATTTAACTTGACGAGGTCTATGTGGGTACCTGCACCAAATACGGAAACTAGGGGTTTAATCCACACATCTCTTAAAAAGGGTAAAAGGTATTACCAAATATCTTAAATGTGCAAATTCAAAAGGATAATCTATATAACTAATAATCTATCAAAAATGTTATGTTTGTTCTTTCTACGAGTTAAAAAAAATTAACATTATTTATATTAGGCTGATTAATCATAATTTTAGCAAAATTGTTTATTATTTTTTTATGAGCTAACAAAATGAATTATCCGAAGCCAAATGTCTTTTCTATCAACAAAAACAAGCTGAACAGAAACTATCCAAACAGTCAAGCATTCAGACATCAAGTCTTTTCAAAGAAATCAGCATTCTGTTCTTATCAGACACCATCAAAATCTGATTTAGTCCAGAAATCAATTGAGTCTTCTAACAAATTAGACGAATTGTTGAATAAATGCAAATCAATTGGTTCTTCATCATCTTTAAGTCAAAATTTTCAAAAACCTAATTTACCATCTTCTCAAAGCATTCCAAGCAACCTAACAAAAATCACCAATTGTATTTTTCATTAAATAATTTCATAAAAATTATTTGCTAATTATTTTTTAGATAAATTGGTTAATCACATCAAATCGAGGCCGAGGCCTGAAAGTCGTTTAGTCAAAGAAATTGCCTTCAAAAAAACTTCCAGATTTAAGTTAATTAAGCAAAAAACAAAGCCAGTCAGAATAAATCTAAATAGTTTGTTGAATAAAAGCATTGTAAACTTTAATTCGAATCGGTCAAGTTTTATTTCTAAAAATCAGACAATTTATTGGCAAATTAAAAAAAAAAATAACTATAAGCTAACCAATTTGAAAAGAATTATTCATCGTATACCCCAAAAAAGCCAATTAAAGCTAGTCAATAATCAACATAGCCGATTGAATAAGTATCGACTCATAAATACGTCTAGTTCAAATCGAACTCGAAATGAAACAAATAAAAAAATTTTATTAGCCAAGTTAGTTTTTAAAATTACTTTAATCTAAACTAAGTTAAAAAAATATCTAAAACTCAAATAAAAAAAAAAGATTCATTTTTTAAAATTTAAGTAATTTAATCAATCGAAGTAAATTAACTATCAACAGAACATTGAAAAAAATACAGACTCAATCAGCTAAAAATAATATGAGCCTAAATAATAAGACTGAGAAAAAATACTGTTTATTTTATAACAGATTTGGCCGGTGTTCTAGAGCTGAAAATTGCTCATACATTCATGATCCAAAAAGAGTTTCGTTGTGTCCTAGGTTTGATTTTAAAATAGGAAAAAGTTGTAAATTGTAAAAAAAAATTGAAATAAGGTTTCTGCGCGGAACATGCAAAGTTGAAAACTGTCCTTTTTCACACGAAACAAATCCTGAAAAAATTCCGGTGTGTTCATTTTTTGCTTCAGGCTGTTGTAATAGAGAAAATTGTCCGTATAAGCATATTTTTTATGGAAAAGATGCTAAATTCTGCATTGATTTCGCCAAAGGCCATTGTCCACTAGGATCTAAGGTGAGAAATTTTTTTTTTTCATCGCTGGTTGTTATTTTACTTTATTCAGTGTGAAAATTTACATCTGATCGAGTGTCCCGAATTTGAAAAAGGTAACAAATGTCCACGAGGAAAAAAGTGTCCACTGTTGCATCGAAAAAAAAAGACACATCAAAAACAAAACCACGAATTAAATCAGAAAGAAACTGGCTCACTTAGTTTTGTACCCGATTTTAAAACAAGCAATGATGAAAATATAAAAATTTTTGAATCTAAAGGTTTGTTTATTAAGAATTTTTTTTATAAATTATTAGGATTTTTTTTTATCAGAATCGAAAAGTGACTCGAATGAGACATTTAAATTAAGACCATCGTTTAAAATTAAAAAGTTAGAGAACAGTAAGTAAAATATATATTTGATTATTTTTATTGTTATCGTTTTATATTTCTTCTTCAAATAAATGTTAAATAAAATAAATTTTTTAAATCATTTTATTATTTTTTGGTAACTTTTTAATATTTTGTGGGATTTTTTAAAAATTCTTCAATATCCTAAAAGAAACAGTTGAACTTCAATACAAGAAGTTTGCTTTTTTGGATAAGGCCTCATTTTTCTTTCGCAAAATTTTCTCAAAAACGTCAAAAACGGCTTAACGATGACATAATAATGTACTCTGCTTTAATGTAAAAAATGTAAAAAAATTTCATTATGAAATTAAAGAGAAACAAGAAATAAAAATTTTTTTTAAATTAATCTTGTATATCAAATAAAAAAATGATATAAATAAATTTTAAAATAAAGAAAAAATTTCATTGCTTATAAATTGATCATGGATATTTCATTATATACATATCGTAAATTTGATCTTAAATTTTTGATAATATGTTAGTAAAAAAATTAAAGAAAAAATTCTAAAATTCAATGTTTAATTTTCTGGTTACAAACGTTGACAAAATTTTCAGTAATTATTTAAAATTAAAAAAAAAAATTATTTGATTTATCGAAAATTTTAAAATTAAAAAAAATGTCTCTTACACCTTTGCATTTAAATCTAATTTATCCATTAATGTTTTCTCACAATGTATATACATATGTATATTTAAGTTTTAAAACTCAAATGTTTAGATTTTTAATTTACGAAAGATATATATGTCGGATGATTTATTCAAATAATTAATTAAAACTCAAAATTTTATGTACTCATTTTGGGATAGGTTTTAAATTTAATCAATTTTTAATAATGCTTTTCGAACCAAAAGAAACGATAATTTTTAGAGACTAGCCAAGGTAATATTTATTTTCACATAATTTATCTAATATTTTGCTTTATTCTCTCCAGTGTCATTAGGTCATTACTTTCAATCTCCAGTTGATCCTTTGTCTTAACCCTTGTGTCTCCTCATGTTATCCACATTTTAGTGAGCTCTTTCTAACCTTTTAGCTTTGTATCATTACTGTAAACTGTTAACATGTGTAATGGGATACACATATTTTTAACAATGTTGCTGGCTTATTTGCATATTGGTCAGAATCAAGCAAAGCTTTAGCTTTAATAAATCTACTCATAATGACCTTGTGTTTTTCCATCATTTCAATTATAATACTTCCCAATTATAGATTCAGCGTCATCATATTTGGATTGAAAAGAAACAAAAATTCAAAAAAAAAAAATGGAGGGTTTTTTCGCCTGTTAATAAGCATCAAAATTATTATTTTCTATAGGAAAAAGAACATTGGAAACCTATTGTTAAACATTCTTTTGTATCATCCATCATTCCCAAAAATCGATATAGCTAGTGAAAATAGTTAATTGCTTAATTGTTTGGATTATGATATATATATATATATATTTGAATGAATATCTTAGGGAGAAGGATATAAAAATTTAAGATTTTTTTCAAAAAGCAGAAACGAGGTTTTCAAAATTTTTAAATTTTTGATCTTATTCACAAGAATGATTTAAGTAACTTGTTTAATTTTTTTCTAAAATCATATTTAAAATTAACCAAGAATTTCGATTAAAATTTTTTAAAATTAAAAATATTTAACAAGATAAATTACAACTAATTTTCATCAAAATATTCATAATAATGGTAAATACTAAAGTGGTATAATTATATAATTATTAATTAAATTATTATTAAATTAATTACTAATTTTCATCAATAATTTTTTTAAGATACCTATATGTTAAAAGTTTTAATCTGTTGACAACAACTCTATTTAAATAATTAAAAAAAAAATCAATATCAACCCTTTTTCAATAAAATTGATCTAAGAAATAAAAAAAAATAATCATCTAGGTCTTGTTAAGTAAGAATTAGAAATTTTTAGAAAATAAAGAATCTTTTAGCATGAGAAATAATTCTCCTTTGTTTTTTCTTTGTAAATAACATTTAAATTGTATTAATAATTTAATTTTATTCTTCAAGTCCTAGTTTTCCAATTTTTTTTTTTTAACCTTGTTCGCTCCTTGTGGAGCATAGGGGGGAGTTCATCTCCTTTCTAAGTACCTTTTTGAGCGAAGGCTCCGATATGACACAGAGGTGACTGCATCGAGTTGATCATCTAAGCCGTAATTATCAATATTAGAATAAATTTCTTCATTTGAATTAAATTTTAAACGCTAAATAAAACAATAATTTAAATAATTAAATCATTTGATTTTTCTTACTGTTGTCTTTGATGCATAGCAGTTATGATGAGTCTAACTTTCAATTTCATACCAATCTATGAAAAAAATTTGATTAGTTTGTTTAAATGAAAAAAAAACGCTTTGAGCTAAATGCTAAATTCCATATTCAAATTTGTCAATAAACAAATTTCTAAAGAGCATTTAATTACTTTTTAGTTTTTTTTTACTTAGTAGGACTTATTTCAAAATTTAATTAAAACTAATCACGTTTTTAATAATAAAATAATCTGCATTATTTTAAATACATTAAGTATTTAACTTATCAATTTAATCAGGTTATTTTTTTAATCTTTAGCCTATATTAACTAGTTAAATTTTGAAATAATAATCAATTAATCAATTTTTTGATAGATTAATTTTTTTTGTATGTTTTATCAATTATAAAAAAAAATTTAGGCAATTTTATTTAAATTTTTTGTTTTAATTAGGATAATTAAAAAATACGCTGTAATAAGCTTTTATTCTTTTCAAATTTGCACAACTTCTTAAATTAAATGTGTTACAAAAATATTTAAAAAAAAAAATTAAAAATGGTACATACTAATGTGATATAATTATATTGAATAATATATAATTTCTACTGTTAAATTATAAAGGAAAATATCCAGAATAGTAATTTTTATTTTGGGTTTCTTTTTATTTTAAAATTAGGTGTATGATTAAGCACTCAATAATTTAAGATACTTAAGGGTTATTCATGATTAAAGTGATGCTTAACCTTTTTTTTTTTAAAAATAAGAATGTTTTAAATGAAAAATTAGAGAACACTTGTGAAAAAATGTTTTTAAATGAATACTGGAAGCAATTTGGCAAAATTGAACTCAAATGGCACTATCTAAATGCTTTCATATATGCTGCAATTGGTATTTCAAGCTTTATTGCCAATTTGATGGTTCTTATATACATTTTTCGGTAATTTGAGCTAATTTCTATCCAAATCAATTTTATATTTTAAATATATTTTTACCATTTTTAAAGAGTAAAGAAAAAAACAGATAGATCGAATGGAATAATGTTTTCTGTAAATTTGGCCATAGCTGATATTGGCAAGGTAATAATTAATTTGCCAATGACTTCAATTAGCAGCTTTTACGGTGAATGGATTTTTGATCAAATAGGTAATAGAACTTTTTCACGAAATTTCCAATAAAAGCTAATCCAATCCCAAATTTATTTTAGTATTCATATATTATATTTCTCATCTATTGAGTTTTTCGTATGACCAGTTTAAATTTATGATCGAATTCTGGTTATTCTGTCTGTTTGCATTCTGAATATTTGTCTAAATTGTTCAAGCTTTTTTATTTTTGTGAATCATTTTAATAATTTTCATCGTTTATAATAACTTGAAAAATATAATTAATGCGTTAAAAAACTATGGTTTCATGTATTTAGCTACCAAACCAAAATTTAGATAAAATTTATCCGTTAAGTTCAGGATTTTTTAAAATATTAAAATAATTTTATTAATTTTTGATAAAAGCAAAGAAATAAAATCTAAAAAAAAAGGCGAAATGATTTTTCACAAATAAATTTATAATTTTCTTAGAATATATTTTTTGTTTTATTTAAGGTTGTGATATTTATGGTCTAGCCGGTGGTCTTTTCGGATTCATAAGCATTACTACTTTAGTCTTTATGAGTGTAGAGAGATATTTGATTGTTAAATCACCTCTTAATATTGAGTCTTTTAATGTCAAAATAAAAATAAGTATTTGAATTATCTGGATATATCTAATAAAAAATGAAATTATTATTTTAAAAGTTTGTATCACATTTACATGGATATATTCAGCTTTATTGATTTTAATTCAACTTTTTTCCAAAAATGGCTTTGTTTTGGAAGGCATGCTAACATCGTGCTCGTTCGACTATCTTAGTAGAGATTTAATTACACGTTGCTACATGCTTTTAATGCTATTCGGCGGCTTTGTAATTCCATTGTTCTTAATTATTGTATTCTATGTTCTAACTAAGAATGAAATAAAACAAAAAAATAAATACTTTTTCCGTATGAATTCAAGCGAACGTAGAAGAACGTTCAATTCTTTGATGATACTTGAAGATAATTCAATAAATTCTAGAGATATGGGACTCATTCTTGGACAAAAAGAACCGGAAAGAAGAACTAAGCTTTTTGAGATGAGACAAAAATATTTTTATACGAAAAAAAGAGCTTCCACTGACAGAGCATATTTGGGAAATTTTTCGATACAATCTTCAAAAAATTACTACTATTATTTGTTAAAACGCGAAAAGAGAGTTTTAACGCGCATCATTTTAAATGTCACTTGTTTTGGTTTAGCATGGATGCCCTATGTTATAATGACCCTAATTGCACAATTTGGAAGTAACATTGAAAATTATATAAATCCCTTTTCAACAACAGTTCCGTCAATTGTTGCCAAAATTTCGTCTATTTACAACCCAATACTTTATACATTAACAAGCAAAAATTGTAAAAATTACTACAAGCGAATGCTTCACACTTCTAAAAAATAATTTAGTATTTTAGAAAATATACATAAAAATTTTTTTTAAATATAGTTTTGCATATTGATGTCAATAGAAAAATACAAAAATATTAAAAACACTGACCTTTTTTAACTAAATTTTTTCTGATTTAATAAATTTATCTAATCTAACAATCTATAATCTTAATTTGATTTAATTTTAATTCAAAAGCAATTTATTAATTTGTCTGATGTAATTGATTTCTTTTATTGTCCAATTCAAAAAAATAATACTTCTTTTACTTTAAAAAGCGGTATTTTTGGGTAAAACAGATAACCGCTTATTTAAAAAATAAAAATGAAAATATTTAATTAAATTCTAACTTTTATTGCCGATTAATTAGTATTGTAGTATCAAAAATTATTTATAAAAGTTTTCAATGTTCATTTAAATTAAAATAAAAATTGCTAAAAATAAAAAATAATTTTTGTATACTAAAAATTTGTTTCTAAACTAATAGAAACTAATCTTTAAATTGATAATAAATATTTTAATTTTTTTTTATTAAATTTAAAAAATGATCTAAGAATAGTTTTAGGACAGTGTATTTGATGGTTTGGGATGATAGAGCAGAATGAAATGGTTTGTAGAAATGAAGAAACGATAAATTTCTAAAAAAAATACGAGAATTAAAGCAGAAGAAAAGAGGTTTGAAGATAAGTAAAATGAAGGTGTAAACCATTTATCAAAATAAAAATAGAAAACTAGATTTTAGTCGTGTTTAAATATTTGACGGTTCACTAAAAAAAGATGAAATAGTAAAGTAACAAATACACATAGAGTCCGATATTCGATACATCTTAATTTGAAATCTTCTTTATATTCTTCCGCTAATCTGACAACGGAAAATAATTACTCAGTCTTGCCCTAAAATATCTATTGCTCGACTTAAATAGTCAATTCTAAACCGTTATTTTTATTTATTTGTTTTTTTTCTGTTCCTAAAGCTCCTTCAGATTAAAAAAAAATAAAATAAAATAAAGTTAAATAAGATAAAACTAACTTTCGTCCCACATAAAGATGTAATAGCAGGTTGGGATATAATATTAGATAATATTCCCATACCTTTAGATGAAAACATTTTAAAATTTGTAAATTATTTTGTAAAAATTTGTCTTAAAGGAAAATGTGGATCTGCTTGGAATCACTTTGATAATTCTGGGCTAGAGACAGCCAACCATCATGAAATTAACCATTACCGTTAAATTGTCGTCATTACCGTTAATATTTTATTTGTGATTTTTTTACTAATTATTATTATTTTTGTGATTATTTTTTATCATTTAATATTTATTTGATAAAATTAACCTCCTAAGAAAGATAAGTTTTACATAAGAAAATTTGAAATTAAGCTACTGATGTAAGAAAATAAAAATAAAAGAGATCACAATTTATTTATTTAATAAATAATTTAAGCAAACCTCATTTTCTGACAATCTATTCTATAATTGACCTTAATCAAAAATACTGCAGATTAGTGCAACATGCTTTGTTGAATCGTTTAATCGAAAAGAAAAGTAGTTAATGTTTGGAAAAGTCTTTCTCAGTACATCGTCAATTCTGAATCAATTAATAACTTCAATATTAACTTAGATAAATGACTTAAGAAACAAAATGGGAAGGAAAATTTTCTCCAATTTGTTTTTTAAATTCACAATACCAGTTAGCCTTCAATGTAAAAGTTTATTTTCTATCTCTGAAAATATTTTATCCGTCTAGAATTATTCACAATACTTGGCTTTGGTTTGCTGCACATTAAAAAATACAAAATATGTATCTCTGCATTAAATATTAAATAAAAACATTTATTCAATTGTTAAGTTTGTACCTTATTTATTTTTATCATGCTGCAAGGAACTCATGATCCAAGCAAGTCAACATTGATTGCATTACTCTAAGTTAAATTAAAAAATCATATACAGTCCCGTTCTGTTCACTTGTTTTTACCAAAATTTACGTAATTACGTAATTTTACGTAAAATCAAAAAGGGACAAAAAAGTTATGATTTTTTGAAAAAAAGGTTACAATTCTGCTTTTTCATCGACTTTCTACTTTTTACCATGTAAATAAAAATTTACGTAAATTTACGTAAAATTTAGTAAATTTTTTTATTTTTTAATGTAAAATTGTGTAAATTTACGTAATTTTACGTAAATTTTTAACTTTTTTTAGGATTTCAGGAAAAAAACGTATTTTTTTAAATTTTTATTTAAATATTTACAAATTTTGAAAAACAATTTAATTGGAATAAAGTTTTAGAAAGAATATTTAAATTTAGTTTGTTTTTTTTGAGCTCTTGTCCATCTTAAAGCTATTAGCTGCCTTCTCCCAAGCTTCTTTAAACGTCGAGTTTTTTGGCACATATTTTTGTAATTCGTCTTTTTATAATTGTTCTAAATTTCAATTCTGAACTTTAAAAAATAAAATTACTTTTTATCTCGAGCATACTATTAGGATAGGTTTTCTGGTAATGTCCCAAAGTTTGACCAGGATCGTCCTTAAATCTTTTAGTAATTAAGCCTCTTAATGAGTTAGTAAAATCTTTATTGCTCGCTTTGAAGAAAAAAATTAAGATAAAAGTTTATTTATTATTCAAATACATTTACTTATTGAATCATTTCCAACAAAATTCTGATCCTCAAAGTCACTATTATCATCACTTGATTTTGAACTCGAACTTTTATTTTTTTCTAAGGAGCTGTTTTCAACTAAAACATTTTTAATTTCTCTATTTTGGCTCATAATCTCTTTTATGCTTGAGTTCAAATTTTGCAAATTTTCATTTAATTGCAATAAGGCTCTATCAAGCGGGACAGTTCCTAAATTTCCTTTTAGTTTGCCTGTCTTAAAAATAAATTAAATAAAGAGATGATATATAATACACCTTAAAATATAAATTTTTACTTTATTTTTAGGTACTAAGAAAATTTTATTTGATTGTATAGAAGCCTCGACAACTCCTAGCTTAATTCATATCCAATTGAATATGAATTAAGCTTAAATTTACAAAAAACGAGATGAATTTTGCTGAGCTTTTTACTGATCAAAAAAAACACTGTACTCCTAATTCAACAGCTGTTTTCAATTTGAGACAAATGAAACAAATGTATAAAATCACGTTTTATAAAAAGTGATTTCTAATAAGTCTATATAAAAGCTAAAACACAGTGAAAAAGGATCAACTAAAGAAAAATGAAATAAAATAAAAATAATATTTTACAGCAAAGAAAAAAAGTTTTCAAACTGGGAAAAAAAAACAAATTTTTAATAGACAAATTTTATATCTTGCAAAAAGGAAAAAATATTCTATCAAAAAAATAAGACGAGTATTGAAACTTTCTTATTCTAAAAGACAAGTTCCATCGATAACTGTAAAGATTTTAAAATTTTTATTCGTCGACTGTATCACAAGGAAAAAAATCCAATTTTTTTTTTGACGTGTTCATATTTGATTTGATTTATTTGTGTTGTAAGAAACCAAATTTTTTATCAAAAAAAATTCTTTTGCTACAGGAGTCTTTTAATCTTTGCTCATGAAGTCTTTTTTTTTTAAAAAAATAACTAATGAAATCAAATTGATTTTTTAAAATAAAATAGTCGTGAGCAATTTTTATTTCCAATATTGTCGTCTGAATTTAAACTTTTCTCTTTTCTTTTAGTTTATTAAAAGGACCATTAAAAAAAATGGTAAAAAGTGTTTAAGAAAAGAAAGAAAAACTTTGATGGATAAAAATGTTATTAATTTCATTAAGGTAAGATAAAAAAAATCGTTTATTATTTCTATTTTTTTTTATCAAGAAAAAATCTTTGGAAAATTTCGGATGTGTATCTTCTGTCGAATTAGCTTTTAATTGATAATTATTAAATTTAAAAATTAAGAAAATATAATTTTTTTTTTAATTTTTGACAAATAATGGTAAAATTAGGTAAAATTCCGAAAAATATTTGTTATTAATTTATCAAGCTTACGGACTACGGATAGAATCTAAGATGAAAGGCAATATTTTTGATGATTTTTTATAATGCCAAAGACTTTAATTATTTAAAAAAACAAAAGTCCGGATTAGGACTTTTTTGGGACTTTTAAACAACTCCGTTATTCTTTTAATTGTTTGCTTTAACGAAAAGTTTAAGTA
>VANL01000247.1:0-47455 GCA_006352455.1 Brachionus sp. 'Tiscar'
GAGCTCATCTCCTTTCTAAGTACCTTTTGAGCGAAGGCTCCGATCTGACACAGAGGTGACTGCATCGAGTTGATCATTTAAGCCATAATTATCAAAATCCCCAGTCGAAACTGGTATATTTATATTTATATTTATATAGCTTAAGATATCTTTTATTATCTATTTTATTTTATATTCTATTTTATTTAGTTTAATAAGACCTTCAAATAATACAAAAAATAGAATCGATTAACACCCAAAACCCGGAAAGTTTGTTGTTGGACGCTTTGTGTTACATCTTTTCTTTGTTTTTAGTTAAATAAATTTAATAATTATTGAAAATTTTTTTTTTGCTGTCAGAAACCTAAAATCAAAAAATATTTTTGCTGCAAAATATGCTTATTTTCATGGAATAAAAAGAATAGGTAACTCTAAGGGTTAGGTAAGGCTACCCTCAAAGTTTTGAGTGCTAAGTAAAAATCTTAAATTTTTATTGAACAAAATTTTTTGATATTAATACAGAAAAGGAAATTTTTAAGAAATTTTTCTTTATTCAATTTATTTTATAAAAAAAAAAAATACATTTTTTTTGCAAGCCTTCTTGACCAATAGATCCTTATTTATGCATTAAAATAATAAAATCTTTCAACAAGAATAAATAAGTAAGTCTAAATTTTTTTATGTTTTTTTTTTAAACAAATTTATATAAGCTTAAAAATTACTACTTTTAGCTTAATATTGGTTGCGACCAGCTTTTTAATTGATACAATCAAATAGTTGCATATTTCAGTTAGAATTTTCAACCATTGATCACTTACATACTTGGTCAACTGAAGTTATTTTACAATTCAGAAATTAATTTAGGTCGAGAACAGGTGATCTTGAACAGCATATGGTGATCAGGGAGAATTCTAAAACCATGTTCCCTTAAACATTCTTTAATTGATAGTATTGAGATTATTTCTAAAGCTTTCATATAAACATATTCATTTATTCATTATGATATACTGCAACTTGAAATCGGAGTATCAGATATCGAATGCCGTGTCAAAAGCAACAATGGCACTTAGTATCCTTAGAAAAACGTTCAAATGCTGGACACCAACCATCTTCAGAGCCCTGTACACCACCTTTGTCCGCCCACACCTTGAATACGCCGCTGTTGCCTGGTCTCCTCATCTAAGGAGAGATATCACCGCTATAGAGAAAAACCGAAGGAGAGCCACCAAATTGGTCAAACAATTCAAAAACCTTGACTATAGTGAGAGACTGATTAAACTAAACTTGACCTCCCTGAAGGACAGGAGGAAAAGAAGTGATTTTATTCAATTCTTTAAATGTTACACAGGCAGTAACATTGTAAACTGGCACATAGCTCCGTCTGTCAAAGTCAACGGAAGAACAAGAAGAAGCTCCAACGAGCACAGCTTTGTCACACCACTTCCAGCCACCAGCCAACAGAGAGAGCAGTTTCCCATCTTCGCAAGTCTAGCTAGCTAGCTTGTTGTAACTTATATTATTTTTATTCTTCAGGTGTAAATTAAGCAACATCCTATTCCTTAGTAAGACATGCATCACCATATTTCGACTGAACATCCGTCCTTCTGAATTATTGGTTCTACCAAAATTTTCTAATCCTATCTTAGTCCCAAGATGAGATTAGACAACTGTTCGCCCGCTTTTGCCATAGCTGTGTACCATTTACCATTTCACTTTGTAATTTTTTTATTTTTCAAAGGACCTTCAATTTTCTACCTTTATTATTCGGATTATTTTTTGCCCATTGTTTTCAGATGTAGGAAGATTTTTGGTAAATCAGTTGTCCTATTTATAAGAAAAAATGGTCGCATGTTTTTTTTAATTTAATGATAAGTTTTTGCCTTTTTAAAAATTCTAAACTTTGATTTGAAATCACTAAGATTAATAACATAATAATTTCGTTGCTAAAAAAGCTTAATTTAAAATATTCGTTTATTTTTTACTTTTATTTACTGAAATAAACGACAATTCTAATTTTTTATTAATTTTAGAAAAAAGTTTAAAAAAAATTTTGTCCCTTTATGCTTTAAACGCGAGAATTAACGCGAGTTGCCCGAAAATTTGGAAAATTCGTGCTAATTCTTATTAAAACTATTTAAAAAAATTTAAAATACTTGTTAGAATGCCTATTTTCTCATATAAAATTTGAAAAAAAAAGAGTAAAATAAGCCAATTTTGTTTGTTTTAAATTTATTTTCTTTTTATCTGCCATATCATTTTTGAAAAAGAAAGGATATAAAGAAATATATAATAAAACGAAAATATAAACCTTGGCTTTAAATATATTGTGAAATTTTAGATCATGAGGAAGAAATTACACTTGACTTAAAACTAACAGTTGGTCTCATGGTGGATGTGTTAAAAGAACGCTGTAATTCCAACATAATTAAATATCTTCTTAGGAAATTTTTGAAAATCTTTAATAAAATCAGTTTTAGATTATTCTTTATCTTGTTTTAATTCTTTCTCAGAAACTGCTACTAAAAAAATATTCTACATTCAAAATTCAGCAGTTCAGTCTATTCTAAAATTGAAATATTAAAATTCAAAATACAATTTTATTATATTTTATTTGTTTAAAAAAGAACTATCCTAGCGTTTTTCAAAAGTTAATTTTAATGAGAGAAAATTGGAATTTCTAAAAATGTGAGCACATTTAAATGCATAATTTCAAAAAATTTAATTCAATAAAATTAATTTAGAGAGTTAAACATCTTAAATTTAATAAAAAATTTTAAATTTAAAATTCACATTCGAATTTGAAGCCTATCCATTTTTAACTATATAAAGAAAAAAATACAAAATAAAAAATTTTTAAATTATTTTAAGCATGGGTCTAATTGAAAATGTACACATTTCATTTTTAAAGCCAAATCCCATATATTTAGCTGGGGAAACAATTCAGGGTTCAGTCAATTTTAGACTAAATGAACGTGCAAGGATTAATAGCATAAAACTACGTGCTCTTGGTAAAGGTGTAGTTCATTGGTATATTTTCAACATAAAAAAGTTATAAAATATCTAATAATTTTGTTAATTTTGATGAGGATTGAAACTGAAGAGACCAACAATGATCGACAAATGGTGACATACGAATCAAGCGAAATCTACTTAGATGAAAAAATTTTTTTTTTAAAAAAAGAAAATAACTGCAATAGTTATCTTGATGCGGATGACTATTCCTATGAGTTTATTATTCAAATTCCTAACAATGCACCCACTAGTTTTGAGCACGAAATAGGCCAAATCAGATATAATATCAGCGTCAAATTAGATATACCATGGTATTTTTTTTATATCTAAATATTATTTAATTCATTTTTCTAAAGGTCTTTTTCTAAAACTGTCAAGAAATCATTTACTGTTGTATCTGAATTTGATTTGAATGAGTATCCAGCATTGAGATTGGGCATGGGTGTAAGTGATGAAAAATATTTGTGCTGTTGGCCATGTCGATCAAGTCCAATAATCGCAAATTTTAGTCTAATGAAAGGTTGGTATTTCAATTAGAAAAAAATACTATTGTTTTGTATTAGGTGGCTATGTTCCAGGCGAAGGAATTGTTTTTGACATATCAATTAATAATCGAACAAATAAAATTATTAATTGTATGAATGTTTCTCTTGTTCAGAAAATAAAATTTTGTGCAAATTTTAAAACGAAAAATTCTTTTAGAACAATTGAAAATTTTCGTTTTCCATCGAGAGTTTTTGAAAAGAGCATGATTAATTGGAATAATTCTGTTTTGACAATTCCTTCAACTTGTCCAACATCGAATGGCAATTCAAAAATAATTGATATAAGCTATTTGGTTTTGTTTGATTTTTGTGCTTCCGGCCCTCATTTTCCCAAAGAAATGGCAATACCTATAAGCATTGGAAGTATACCATTAAGGCCACAGAATCATAATCAAATTCAGCATGAAATAATGGATTATAAAGAGACAAATTATGGACCTTATGCGGAAAAGATATTGATTGATTATGAGTCCGATTTTGAAGATTTGATGGAAGTAGAAAATGAAAAATTTAAGCCATTTTACCCATATTTAAAGGATAAATAAAATCAAAATAAATTTCATAATATTTTATTTTATTTGATTGTATATGAAAAAAATCTGACTTAAACTTGTCCAAAGCGTATTTTATTTAAGCGTTTTCTATTCTAATTGATGCTCTAGTAGCAATTTTTGTAAAGGTTCGTCATTTTTGATGCCTTGTACAAATTCATCATGACTTAATTTTTTGTCTCCGCTGACATCGTATTTTTTTAAAATTTCTTCAACTCTTTTTTCTACATTGTACTTTTCTTCTTTTTTGTTCACATTCAACATGGTGAAAAGAACTTGAAACATTTTTTTGAGTTCTTTTTTATCTATTTGACCATTGTTGTCCAAGTCATACAAATTAAATGTCCAGCTTAATCTTGCATCTAAGTTTCCTTTTGAACGAATATTGAACGCAAGTAAAAATTCAGTAAAGTCAATATAACCCGAATGGTCACTGTCAAATGCTAGTAGAATTAAATAAAAAATTAATTTAAATTATTTAAGCTATATTAAGATAGCTTGCCTTTGAAAACATATTCAGCATATTTATCAGCTTTGCCTTCAGACGGTTCCAATTGTTGATAGAGCTTTACAAATTGCTTTTTGTCTAGTTTACCTTTTAAATTAAATTTATTTTAATTAGTTTTAATCAAAAAAAATTATATTCGGGTCAAATTTCAAATGACCCAAAATATTTTTTTTTATTAGTTTTTTTTTCCCATTAATAATTAGAATTTATTTAAAAATTTTTTTTTAGATAAAAAATTTGTGAATGTTTACCATTTGGACAATCGATCAAAAACGCACTATGCCATTGTATAATTCTCTCTCGGTTAAATTTGGTATTTTCCTCCAAAAACACGAGATCTTTTTCACTCAAATAGTTTCTTGGGGTGCTTTTTTTATTACCCATTTTAAACTCAATCTAAATATATTTTTTCAAATAAAGATAAAAAATTCTGAATTTCAAAACAAACAAAATAAAATAATTTAATTTGCATGTTGGCTTTAATTAGAATAATTTTTTACGATCCTGAAAAACAAAAGAAAAAGAAAATTTTTGAATTGTAAAATAGTCGTTTTCATTTTTTTTCAAATAAAAACCAAAAAATCTTTATATTTAAATAAAACAAAAAAAAGTTGAGCTCTCTTAAGCTTTTTGAAAACGATTAACTGGTTTAAATTAAAATTTTTTAAAAATGAATTGACCTAAAACTTGTGAAGTAGATTACGAGTCCTAGTAAACTTTTTCTAAACAAATTCAGCATATATTAATCCAACTAAATCGGCATTATGATGTTATTTTAGTTTTAGGGCTCAGTTTTGTTCGAAAATTTTAGATATCAAAATACCTTAGTAATTAATAAACAAGAAATTGTGTGAACATCAAAAAAAAACCCTATTTACGATACTACAAATGAGCCGAAAGCTATTTTTTCCTAACTAAATATCATAAAAAATTGTTGAAAAAAAATATAAAAACATGATTTTTAAATTTTTTTAAACGATTTTAACACAGTCTGATTCAAACATCATTTAAATATTAATGAAGCTCTTTTCTCAATTATTCTGTTCGAGCTGATGAAACTGATGAAAAATTAAAAATAAATAACTATATCTTAAGATTAAATTATTTATTGAAATATTTTAGTTCGATTAATAGAAAAGCTATTTATGTCTAGATTTTAACACCACTCTCTTTAAGTGTGTTCTCCAAATCGTGCGTTTTAAGCACCTTAAATAGATAAGAAAGTTGAGCAGAATTAAATCTACCAAATAGCCATTAATTACAACTAAGCGAGAGGATCACTTTCAAATCATGTTTTTATTATCACTTTAAGAAGCTTATATTTTTCTGATATAAATTACTTTTAAATCGAGGCGGCATTGCATGCTATGGAGCCTAGTCGGAAGTATCTTGAGACATTAAGAATTTTTTTCTCTAAATTTGATTTTAATTATTTGGATGGTTTATAAAAACTGGTTCATGCATTTGAAATAATTTAATTTATAGAAATTCTCCTGATAGATATTATGCAATTTAAAGAGGATTGAGGTTTCTGCACAAAAAAATAAAATTATTTTTAAATGATAAATCGGTAATCAATTCGAAATTACACAAAATAAAGTTGTGGCTCTAGGAGGCTTATGTTAAGATTGAATTATTTTTTTCAAATAAAATGATACTTAGTCTCTAGATTGCTAGTAAATTAAAACTGAAGCCTCTCTTGATAGAACTTATTTATACAACTTTTTTTTTATTGTAAATTAAAACTTATCGGGTTTTAAATGATAAAACAAATTTATGTATGACTAGAGTACCCATGGTGAAATCTAACTCAAAAAGATATATATACATTTGAATAAAATTAAATATTTTAAAATAAAAAAAGCTAGTGCTTAGCAAATTATACCTTTTAAATAAGAATTATTAATGTGTATTTAAGATAAAATTTACACGATTATTCATATAATTTCTATTCATTATTTTTATTTGACTAAATTAACAATCAAAAGTAAAATAAAATAAAAGTTTAGATTTAATTTAAAGTTCTGGATAAAAAAAAAATAAATTTAAAAAAATTCTATTTCTGTTAAATACTGGTCGCGATCATCAAATTCAATTTCATTTTTGGCATTCTTCTTAGACTTAATCACGCACGGACAAATTAGGCTTCTTCGAATTGAATTTTCCTTACTTTTATGAACTCCGTAGATAAAATAGACGATGAAACCTTGAATTTAGAAAAATTTTATTCTAATAAAAAATCTAAATATACAAATAATTTAAATCTAGAAAGCTAGATTAACCTTTTTATTCGAAAATTAAATTCAAAAAAAAAAAAAATGAAATGATATTTTAATACCTATTAAAAACCAAACAAAAAATCTAATCCAACTTGCTGCTGTTAAGCTTGTTGTCAAATAAATGTTAAAAAAAAGGTTGATGGCTGGTAGAAGAGGAACCAATGGTGCCTATTCGATTTTTTTTTTTAAATAAAATATTCAATTTAAACATAAATTTACCTTAAATGTTGTTATTTCTTTATTTTGTGGTTGTCTCCAAATTATTATTACCGAAAGAATAACAAAAATAAATAAAACAATTATAACTATAATTATATATGTTTTAAAATTCTCAGTTGATGAAACTATAACACAAATGGCTACAATTGATATTACTTTAAAAAAAAAAAAATTCTTCTAAATATAATTCTAGATTTTCAAATATTTAAATTTTGAATTTACCTTGTAAAACACAAAAAATATTTACTATTTTTGATGTGGCCTTGCAACATTCTGATCTTGGATTAAAAAGAATGGCAAAAAAATTTGCTTTGAAACCTGATATATTAGAAAGTTTAGGGGCATTTTCTTGATTTATATTTGATGGTGTATATCTTTTTGATATTCAATTAAATAATTAAATAAATGAATGAAAAAATGTTCGAATGATTACCTTAAAATTGTTACACACACAGTGACTAAGCTATAAGCAAGAAGTGTACCAATTGACATCATATCAACAAGTTCATTCAGATCAAGAAAAGTTGCTAATAGACCTAAAAATATTCTTTAAAGTCAAGAAATATTTACATTCTATTATAAGATCAGATACTTACCAGACAAGATACCACTAGCTATGCATGCAATGTAAGGTGTATTAAATTTGGGTAAAAGTTTCGAAAAGCATTCGAACAATAACCCATCAGATGACATAGCTAAATATTTAAGGTAAAGGCAAGTTTAAATTTGAGTTTTTCTATTTAATCTTGCCATAAATTATTCTTGGCAAAGGAAACATTGATCCGTATAAGCTTGAGTATCAATTGACTGAGAGTTAAAAGAAAATTAATTAAAGGCGTACCAAGTGCAAAGACTGACCATAGCTCCGATGGAAACAAACCATGTGGCCCATTCCAAGCCTGCATACTCAAAAGCCTCTGGAAGTGGAATTTCAGGATTGAGTAAATGATAAGGAATCATTAGCGTAATGACTGATGATAAAAGGCAATATAGAGTAGTTACAATAATTAATGTTATAATTATGCTAAGTGGAATATTTCTTTTTGGTCTTTTTGCTTCTTCTCCTTGAAAATATATTTTAAAGTAAAATACATTTAAGCACAATAGATTAAACTAAAAAGCATTAATTAAAAAAACATATACCGGCTGAAGCAATTGTATCAAATCCTAATGAAAAAAATGAAAAAAATTTAAAATTGTTTATCTATGCTAAATTTCTATTTTAGAAAACCTATATAGGCAAAGAAACATTTTGCAGCACCGCTTATTACTCCACTTATTCCAAAAGGAATGTAGCCACCTTTTAGAAAAATAGTAGTTTAGAAAAAATTTTTACAAAGCTAATTAAAACCTTTTCCACATCTTACAGATCCGGCAAGACAGGAATATGCTTTGACTGAAGAATTCAAACCAATCTTTAAAAAAATAAATCAATTAAAATTTAAAGAATAAAGATAATTTTACCACAGGAGTAACTTTCCAATTGCTTAAATCAGCTTTAGTTGCACCACATATTGCGATCAAGAAAATAATTACAATATTTAAAACAGTAAAAATTTTATTCAAAAACGTTGATTCTTTAACTCCAATTAATAGCAAAACTTTAAAAGTAGTTATTTATTATCTTTACTGGGCTTTTATTATCAAGACAACAAAAAAATTACATAAAATTATAACACTCAAGGCAAAAGCCAAAAAATCTGGATACGGAGCAAGACTAGTTACATTTAGAGGCATTAATTCCATTAAAGCAAGCTTTATTTTGTTTCCAGTCAAAGAATTTATATATTGACTCAAAGCGTTTGTAGTTGCAGAGACGCCTTGTTTAATTAAAGATACTCAAGTCATTTAAAATTAGATAAATAGCTTTACCAATGACATATTCAAGAATTAAATCCCAACCCATAATAAATCCCAAAAATTCTCCTATAGTTACATAAATATAAATATAAGCTGAACCACTTCTTGGAACTTTTGCTCCCAATTCAGCATAGCAAAGACCTAAAAGAAAAAGATTTATCTCTAATCTAATAATTTCACAAGTCCAACCAGACAAAAGTGTGGCTATAGCCGCAATTATAAACGAGAGTAATACAGCTGGACCAGAATACCTGGTTATAACAATTCCACTTAGAACATATATACCCGAACCTAGTGTCGCAGAGATTCCTTAATAAATTAATTTAAGAATTCTTATTTAATATTTTTATTTAAATAGTTTTTTTTTACCCAAAGCTGTAATGTCAAAAAGACCAAGTACTCTTGACAGTAATGTCTTTTCAATTAAGTCACTTTGGAATTTTTTTTTACGGAATAAAAAATCAAAGCTAGTTTTCATTTTAACAAAAAAATAAATTTATTTTAGATTCAAATTCCAATCTGATAAATTCTATTTAAATTAGCTGACTGTAATAAAAATATCAAACTCAACAAGCGTAGAATTTTAATTTATTAACCTTTTGATTATCTAAGCTTTATAAAATGTTATCAAAACGGATAAAATCCAGATATTAAAATTTTATAAATTTACAAATTTAAGTTTTGTTACTCTTAAAAATGAAGATAAATCAGATAATCAAAAAAAAATGTTTTAAGTACAGTTCAATTTCTATGTAGAAAATAAAAAAAATTCGCCCAACGTGGGGCTCGAACCCACGACCCTGGGATTAAGAGTCCCATGCTCTACCGACTGAGCTAGCCGGGCTTGTCTATTCTAGAATAAAATTTTTCTTTTTTTTCATTTTCGTTCTTGGTTTGATTCCAAAATGTAAAATGAGATCTAAGGTCTGATCGAGGTTAAATGCACTTGATTCAATTTTACTATTAATTCATCCATGATTTATCTATTAAATAACAACATAAAATTAAACAAATTGTTGAATACTTTGAAACCTTTAAAAATAACCAGAAAATAGCAGCTTTAATTCTTTCAAAAATGTTTCTTCTTATCTTTTTATTTTTATTTTTTTTTTGATTCTCTAATTACGTCTCATGTTTCAAGTGTCTAGATACAATTTTGGAATCTATTGTCAAATAAATTATTCAAAGCAACTTGAAGCTGGATAAATTTTAATAGAATCTCGCCAAGTTCGAGGAATATTTTTCTATCAATATTGAAGCTTTAAATTAAATAAAATATTTTTTTTATCAAGAAAACATAATATTTTTACCAAAGGATTCATCTAACAAAAAAATTAACCTCTTGTGGGATCAAGCAAAAAAAATCAGAATATTATCAGGAAAATTAAGTTTAATTATTTTTTTTTTATTAAAAAGAATATTTAAATTTATTAGGTTTTCTAACATATATCTAAAAGCTATTTTTGTATGTGATATAATTTTAGTAAAAACAAAAATTTGTACTTTTTTCTTTAAAAATTCAAATTTATTTTTATCATAAAAAAAATAATTTTTGAGACACTTTTTAAGAATTTTTTCAAGAATCATGATAAGACCTAATTTTTTTTTCAAAATTTTTAGGTTTAAAATTTAAGTGAAAAATTGATTTTAATTGTTGTATAGAAAAATTGTCTAACTCAGTTTAAAAAGTTTTTCTGTTCATTAAGGTTCAGAACAGGTCTGTAAAAATTTCATCATTGCTAGACTCTTTTATTACTATTAGAAGCGAACATATCTCAAATTCAGATTTAACCAAAATAAAAAAATTTCAGTTGCTTTTTACCAAATTTGATTTGATTTGTCCTACCGTATATACTTTTTATTTAATAGATCAAAATAAAAAGGAAGTTGAATAGGACTTGAAGTTTTTGTTTTAAGCATAAAATTTAAAATGAATAAAAAATACTTTAAAAACTATCGCATTATGCTTTTATAAGCCATTTTGTCATATACACGATGCTCTCTAGGACTAACGAAATCACAATTGTGTATCGTCTAATTTGTCTTAAATGTTAAAAAAGTTTTACAATCAAATAAAAAATTATTTATTTCAAATTTAAATATGGTTAAATATTTTTATAATAAAAATAAGAAATTAAAAACATAATATTTAATTTAAATTGCTTTTCATTGCGAAAAAAACAAAAGAAATTAAAGTTGTTATCATAATTTTGCAAATTTTAGCCGAACATCTAAACAATTTATATACTCTGAAATTTTAGTCATCCTTTTACTTAATCTAATTTCGATTAAGTTTTAAAAAACTAAGACAGGTGCTCACAAAAGTAATCAAGTTTTTAAATCAAAGAACATATGAGCATACCATCATATCACTATCTAAATATTATTTTTTAATTTTAGGTTAAGATTTTCCAAAAAATGAATTAACAAAAAGTCTCCAACTATTTTTCTAGCAAACAAAAAACCTTTAATTATTAAAGATATTTTAGAAATTTAGAGAAAAAAATGTGACAAACAAATATATTTTTATTCGGTAACTATTCGAATCTTGGCATAGTGTTATATTCTAGTAGAGTTATTCTAACCTTTTGTTATAGAGCTCAGCGGAAGATCCAGGATTATATTAATGCTGTCCTTTGTTTTTTTTTTAATTAAATATCTATTATATTATGCATTTAATTAAATTGAATGCATTAAAAATGTTTAATTTATTCTATTTGGCTCTTGTTTTCATCAGATAAGCTTTTTTTATGAACAATTTTCTAGCAAATTTTGTTGAAACATAGAAATTTAACAGGATAGAGTAAAAATTACTAATTTTGTTGAAGTTTATTTTTTATTATAAATTCTAGTAAATAATTTTTATCATAGAGATACAGATAAAAACCTTGGGTTTTATTAGAAACTAAGTGTTGATAATTTTTTCTAAATAAATCCAATTTTAAAAAGCTATTTAATTTCGGAAAACGGAAATTATATTATAATATTTTCGCTCTAAAATTTACAAGGAAAAATCAAAAAAAAATATATAATCATGGGCGCAGTTTTAGTTTCATGTTTTCAATTAGTCTCAATCAAATACTAAAAAACTCAAATAGAGTCCCATAGTTAAAGCTAATATTCGTCATTATAATTTTGAATATTATTTAATGAATTTGCTCCCGAGTGAATGTTTAAAATTATAAATGGCATATTTTTTGTTGTCATTAATTTTCAGAGTAAAGCCTGAATTATGGACTAATTTAGTCAAATTTCCGCGTTTTAAATTTGTATTTCTTTTGAACTAAAACTGAATTTAAATGAGTTTAATAGCCGAATAAATTATCTGATTAGTAAAAAACCAAAGAGTACAGCGTATTAGTAAATTTTTCTGAAAATAATTTAAATTACAATAAGAGATAAAATTACACTGCGCTCAGCTTAACAGCCTCACATTCCGGCACTACTATTAAAATTTTTAACTTAGAAATTAACTGAATTATTTTTACTTTAGTATAAAATAAACTTTTTTTTTTAGTCTAAATAAGAAGATTTATGGTTTGGCCACTCTGTAATATAAAGAGTGTATAAATTTACTTAAATTTCTAAGCTTTTAAAACATATTTGCTTAATTAGATAAATTTAATAAGCTATGAAATTTGGGTGTAGAGAAATTACGAGGATTAGTTCAGTGAACTCTTTTTTATTTTAATTTAAGTTGTCTAGCATAATAATTTTGTTTTTATCTAGCTCGATAAAAGAAAAATCATGAGCGTCATGATATATCAATACTAGAAGAATAGTTTGAGTATTTTTTTTCCTAAATATTAATCAAAAAAGAATCAATATTTATCAAGAAATTTTCATCTGGGAATTAAGTCTTTGCAGGTTTACTAATTAACAATCAAAAAAGTATTTTATTTTTAATAAACTATTTCAAAATTCGAAATTTAAAAAAAAGATCTTTAGATTTCATTTTAATTTTTCTATATTTTTAAAAAAATTTTAGTTGAAAATAGTTTTTTTTCCATAGCTCATTAAAATCCGAATTTTTTCTAGTCGATCAATTCCTAAAATGGTCAGAGTATGATTTCAATTAAGATGAGATTTGGCACGCCTGAATTCTTATTATTTAATTGATTTTAGGCGAGCAGATAAATACAAGCAGCTAGATAAATTTAGTTATGTGTGTTTCTGTGATTTAGTTTCCTCTTTTGTTGTTTGTAAATCAAACATTTCCTGTAAATATTTGCCAGTAACGAAAGAAAAAGAGAAAAAATGAAATGAATAATGTTTTATTGCTAATGTGCATGGAAATTTTAGATTAAATGATTTTCAAAGCAAAATAAAAAAAGAATAGAATTTTGCACTTAAATGAGAGAATAAAAACAACAAAATTATCGAAAGAAAATACCAAACTATCTGCATACACCAAAAAGTAATGAGCAAATTGGAAATGAGCGAAACTACCGCATTTGTTATATAATAAAACAAATATTACAGAATAAAATTTATTAATTAAATAAATAATATAAATAATAATTAGTGATAACAATAACGAGCATTTGCAGTCGAAATTAAATTTGGAATATTATTCTTCATCTAAAAAAGCAAACTAGAAAGCAAAAATTATTTATACACTCATACATATGCACACGAATATGTTGTATATTCAATGTAAACTTTTTAACTTAAATAACTTTATTCATCATCCTTCGAAATATAATTAAATTATTCTATGCTACTGAGAATCTAAACTAAACATAGGTGCTTAAATTTTTTCTATTTAGAGATTCTAGTCGCGGCATGAAATCAAAATTTTCGAATTATCTTATTTATTTTCTGTTTATTTTAAAGATAGATATTAAAAATAGATTAGTTTTAAAAATTAGTTTATAGTTTGACAGGTTGTTTTTTTATTTTTGTTGTTTGGGTATTTAAACGAATGGGAAACGTAGAGGGAAGTGAATTGTCAAATTCATTTATGCCGAATTCAAACGGTCCAACACTGAGTAGAAATGACAGATTTTATCAGCTTTGTGGCCTCGGAAAAGTGCATTTAATTGAAAAAATGCTCGAGGCTGACAAAACTCTAAAAACAATTAACATCAATTGGCAAAATTTTAAAGTAATTTCAAACATTTATTAAATAATTTTCTAATTATTTGTTTTTAAAAGACAAAATCTACTCCGCTATTAATCGCCTGTGCCAATGGACATGATAAAGTGGTCGAAATACTTCTTAATCATAATGCTGATGTTAAAATTAGAGATGAGGTTTATATTTTTATATTATTATTTATTATTTATTATTAATCAAGCCGATAGTTTAAATCAACGCATTCAGATTGGCACATATTAATTTTAATTCATTTCCAGATTAATTAGATACCCAGACAAAAATATTGTTTATATGAAAATATTAATAAATGATTATTTCTTCTTCAATTAAAGATTTAGATTATCTCAAGCTATTTCACTATTAGAAAACAATTTATTTTAATTTTTTTTCTCTTTTTTTTTCTAAAACCACAAAATTCATTTTCAATTAGAGATTTTTTGATGGTTCTATACGCAAAAAAGCTGCTTTGTCACAATTTTTAAATTAATAAAAAAACTTCATAGTGGAATTGCTCAAAAACTAGAACTATATGTTTGGCAAATAATCAATATAGGGAAGCATCTTTTTTTTTAAATTTGAGCTAACAAAAAAAACCTATTTTATCAAAATATGAAATCAAAACTCTTCTTAATCAAATAGTTTTCCTTTTTTTAAAATAGATTTAAATATTCAAATTAAGCGAAATTATGAATTTTTTTTTTAATTAACAAAAAAGTCTCTGGTTGAATGTTTTTCAAGTGAAAAATCAATTTTTCATTTTTCCTAATTAAAAAATTTATTAGAGAGAATGTACAGTTTTACATCATGCTGCTATTTCAGGACATGCAAATGTTGTTGGTCAGCTGATAAAAGCAGGCTGTGATATAAATGCTTTGGATAAAAATAAATGGACCCCGTTGATGAATGCCTGCTATTGGGCAAATTTAGAAGTAGTTTTGACTTTATTAAAAGCAGGCGCTGATACTAACATGCGAAACATTGTAATTTATCCTGAAATATGCAGAAAAAATTTTATTTGAAAAATTTATTTAGGACGGTCGCACAGCTATGCATGAATGTTGCAGAAGTCCATCGACCAAAGAGCAAGATCTATCCATAATTGCTAAAAGCCTAATAGAAGCTGGAAGTGATGTTAACTTGATAAGTTCAACACATGTAATCATTTAAATCTATTGAATTCTTGCTAGATTTACTGAACTGCAAGGGTTCAAATTTTTTTTTTTGCTGTCCACATTATTTTAATCAATATAACAGCAAGATTTCAATGCATTGATGTATGCAGCTTATCATAACCATGTTGGAGTGGCAAATGTTTTATTAGAGTCTAACTGTGACATAAATACTACTGACTTGGTAATTATATATTAAAATAAAACTGATGGATAAAAAATCTAATTAAAATAAATTGAAACAGCAAGGATGGTCTGCTTTACACTGGTCCGTCGACAGAGATAACATTGACTTCGTGAAACTTTTAATTGAAAAAGGATGCAAAATTAACCTCAAAGGAAATGTAATGTTTTTGTTAATTTAATTAATTTTTTCTACTTAATTTAATTTGTTTTAAGAGACAAGAATCTGCATTGGATAGAGCTAAAAGTGATTCGGTACGAAGTATGCTAAAACAAAATTCAGAAATAACTATTAATGAAAAAAATATAATTAATGGCAGTTTGATATAAACTATTCGTATAAGTAAATATTTGATTTTGTCTTTTTGAATGGTTTAGAAATTTTAGTTACTAAAAAAAAATAAAAATTAAATTTTGGGAAAATAAATTCTAATTTCTACAGCCATAAAATGTTATTAATTCATATTTTTGCAATAGTTTATTTTTTTTATTTTAGATTTTAGAACGACATTACGTGATATGTTTTTTTTTCTATAAATCCACAGTTAAAAATCAAATTTTTAAAAATCAACTTTCAGTAGTTATTTAATTTTTTGTTAGACTAAATAATTATTTACATTTTATAATAAAGTTTAAGTAAATTTTTTTAATAAAAAATTTTAAAATAAATATCTGCTTTAATTGATAATAGATAACTTGCTAAAATTTAAATAAAAAAAGCATCAAATAAAACATTTTACTGATTTTTTTGATATTTTTTTTCCATATGTTGATTTTGTTTAATTTTTGATTGGGAATCAAATCAAAATTTTTATCTAAAATACAGTTGCTATTGCTTTTTAAAAGTAAAATCAAATAAATAATGTATATCATAAAAGAGTCTTAATATGAACATATTCTAAAAGTAAGCAGTTATTATAAGAAAATTAGAATCAATATCTTTTGATTTAATTATATGACCTATATAAACAATCAAATGAACTTATTAAAATCTAAAACTTAAATTTTTGTAAAACCTTAAATAATCTAATTAAAAGCTCACAAACTCTAATAAAAGTATATAATTAAAAAATACTTAAAAAATTCTGAATAATGTAAGAATTTATATTTTCTTTTCAAGTTTTCTAAAGCGAAAGTTTTTATCTAAAGAATTGTTTGAACTTGTTAGTTTCATCTGAGACCATGCTTAGGTATATTTATATTAATATATTTTATTTGAATGATATTTTCAGTCAGAACAGAATAAGATTTATTTTTAAGAATGCACTATGAAAAAAGAACAATAATTATTTGACAGGGAATAAGACAATTATTTTAATTTTAAGATTGAATTTTTAAAAGTCTCTTGACAAAAGGGAAAATTTATCGATCTCATGAGGTTTTTATTAAGAAAATTTCTCATGAGTTTAATTATTTTAATAAAGATTTTTAATGAAAAATCAATGCTGAAATACAATATTCAAAAAAATATTGTTTGCTTGTTGTTATTCATATGTTCAAAAAAAATATTTGATAATAAATATTTAATTTAAAAAAATAAATTTTTAAATATATCAATGAGGTTTTATTTTCTTCTATCACCCAAAAGATTGGCCGTGTCAATTTGACAATTTTCTTAAATTTTTATTTTTCTTGTTTATGTTTGTTTTATTTTTTCCAAGAAAATCAAATAATTTCCTAATTATATTCTTTATTAGAGAATGTATATTATTTATGTTTTATATTTGACTTTTTATTCTACACAACTATATATAAAAAATACTTTTCAGGTTTTTAATGGTTGTATTGGAGTAAAAATCTTCACCATGTTAAAAGATTTGTACATGAGGTTGCGAAGGGTTCAAGTGTTGCATTTCAAATAAATGACATAGCAATTAAATTTAAATTAGAAATTCTGATATTTGTTTATAAAGGCGCCTAATTTTGAAAGTTGATAATTTTATAAGTTTGGCAAGTTGATTAAAAATTAGGAAATTTTAATGAATGGCACAAAATTTGAAATAATTCCGAAAAATAATATAAAAGTCGAATGATATTCTTAATAATAATTGAAAATAAATAAAATTTAAAAAAAAAATAAATTCGAATCACAAATGGGAAAATTTAAAAAAAAATCTTAACAAAAAATTTATTGCTAATTTTTTTTGCAGAAACACATTTTCAAAGTTTAACTTAGTTTTTTATAACTGCACATTTCTGCAAAAAATTTCTGAATGCAGAATTATGCACAACACAACGATATGGTTTAACATTCTTTTCTACACATCATTATGTGTCTCTGCATTAAATTTTATCATTTCAAAAACTCTTTAAAATTTCTTTAAAAGATAAATATTGAGCATGAGCATAAAAATTTTGATCAGAAACTTCAATTTTCCTTTTTTACTTTTTATTTACAACCATTAAACTTTTTTATATTTTTGGAAAAAGATTTAATTTTTGCTTCTTGTTTTTATATAATTCATTTTATCAAAGAAATTTTAAATATATTCATTTTATCTTTTTCTCTCGATATTTTTTTAATTTAAATTTTTTCTAATCTAAAATATATTGCTTATTTGGTCAAAAAAAATTTTAAAAAAATTTAATTTTTTTCTTTAATATTTAAGAATAGCATAAAATTAAAAATTAATAAAAAAATTTTAGTTTTCCGTTAATAAAACATTTATATTTTTCCAATGGTTTTTGAAAATCGGCATAATAAGATCATCAAAAATCTGTCCACTGGGTACGCAACTGAAATTAAGTACTGTATTACTTGTTTAATGATGATTTAAGTTTTTTCAAAGAAAAATTATTTTATAAAATTCATTTTATTTTATAATTAAATAAATAATAATGCAAAAAATACAAATTGATTTCTTATAAGTAAATGTATTTATATATATGCAAAGAGATAATTAATACTTGAAAAAAAGTACAAAAAATATTTAAAAAAAAAAACATAAAAACGGCTCAAGTCTAGTCTAGCTAGACTATTGCACCAATACTTTGACACTGGTTAGGCTTCGGTTCAGTTCGACTTGCTTGTGTCCTTCGGTTGAAATTAAGAGGATTCAATTGATTTAAATTTTCTAATTTTGAATTATATCGATTTACATCAAACACAATTGGATCTTCTTGTTTTGACAACTGTTGAAATGGCCTATATTTAGAAAATGCTGATCGATGCGTAGTTAACAAAAATTCATTCGTACTATGTCCAAACTCTTGGTCATATTCACCATACTCGTTAAAATTATTGATACAATTTTTGTTAGCTGATGACTCTGATATTGTCTCATAAACATGTCCAAGATTTTCATTGTTGTATGCTTTAGCAAAATTTGGATTTAAAGTCGTAAACCGGTTGAGACCCAGTGTTCCCATACTTGATTGATTGCACGGAATCGCATCGCGCAAATTAGACGCTGTCAATGTGCCATCTCGGCTAATGAACAAACTTTGCCTTTGTGGATTCCAGGTTTTCACAAATGAACTATTCGGCTTGGAAACTTGATTAAAATTGGACAGTATATTGTAGACGCTTGAGCATGGCTCGTTTTGTTTTACTAAATTTAAATTCAAATTAGCTAGACAATTATAAGACAAATGGGATGACGCAGTATTGGACACAGTAGCACCAGTTGTGTTAAAATCCATAAACTCTTGATTCGAATAGTCTACATTTTGACTTGAATTATTGCTGTTTATGGTGTCATGTTTTAGCTTGGTCACTTTATCCATTTGCTCATTTTGATTTTCTTTAATCAAAACATTTCTTTTTCTAAATAAAAAATTATTTAAAAAAAAAAAAATTTCAAAATATCTTAGTTTTTCAAATTACCTTAAAATAAACAAAACAACAAAAGCATTTATAAGAATAAGAAGAAATAAAAATGCCAATATTAAACTAGCTAGAAGACTGTTATTTGTCGAATTGTGTGTTGGCAATAAATTGACTTGTTGTTGATCTATTCTAAAATTGTCCTCAACATTTGAGTGAAGCACAATTGGTTTGTTAAAAGTAGTCGATGACTTATTAGTTACATTGAGTCTATTGCTGACATAATGAAGCTTTTCAGAAGATTGTTTGCTTGATGAGGTAGAGCTTGTGACTAGATTTTGCATACCATACTCTTGAGTGGTAAATTTTCCGCATTTTAAGCGAATGCTATTTGTAGGATGCAGAACAGCTTTTGGTTTATATTGACAAGCAAAAGGCATTCGTTTGTAGCAATCTTGTAGATAGAAAAAATCTTTTTTTTTTGCTATACAAGATCCGTATGAAATGGCAGAAATGTCCGTAACGAGCCAAGGCCACCAATTTTTTTCATTTGAATCAAATTCAAGCGGTTTATTATCAAAATCAAACCAGTTGGTTTCATTTAGTTGACGCATGCCTAGCCAAAAATTGCCAATTTGTTTACTAGCTGCATCATTGTCCGATACCAATCGATCCAACAATTCGTTTGAATTGAACAAAGCTCTATCTATTTGTTTATCCATTTCAAATGAGTCAATAATTGCTAGCGAATAGCCTAAATTAGAACAGAAAGTATTTGCTTCGTACCATGTGAGCATTTGAGTAAAAATTTTAATACAAATATTATTAATGCGTATAAAATTAGCTGGACAATTTGTAATCTCATTTTGAGGATTTATTTTGATCCAAATGCCACGTCGAGTCAAAGCATCGTCGCTTTTTAGTCGAAATGTGATCAGATCTGTGCCACTATCAGTGAATAGAGTCGTAAACGGTTTTAGAGTGCCGCACAATTGTGTGTTCGAATTGATGCTTAGTTTGTCTCGCAAACAACTTGAATTAGAAGTGATGGGAAGATTTTGAGCCAAAAAAGGCTGGATAACTTGACTAGAAGAAGTAAGATAATTGACAGAGGAAGTAAGCGATTCCAAATCAAATTCTAAAAGTTCTATTTGAATAAGAGTGTTTTTCTCAGTTGATTTTAGAGAACAGTTACAATCCAAGTTGTTCAAATACTCGTACGGATAATTTGGACTTTGGAGATGGAATTCCGAGCTTATACTTGTATCTATGTTGTCGCATATGTTGTGAGAATTTTTCGATTCTATACATTTATAAACAATGAACAAATAGTCGCTGTATGCCTTGCACGAGTGCAAATACTGTGAATCAAGACTCACTTTGCATGAAGACAAGCC
This sequence comes from Brachionus sp. 'Tiscar', assembly GCA_006352455.1. Classification (NCBI taxonomy): domain Eukaryota; kingdom Metazoa; phylum Rotifera; class Eurotatoria; order Ploima; family Brachionidae; genus Brachionus; species Brachionus sp. 'Tiscar'. Next base: position 20,570 of record VANL01000247.1, read on the forward strand.
ATTACATTCATTCGATATATATTCTACATTTACTGTACAATCGCTTTGCGCCAAATAGCACGATTTGTTTACGGTGTCGTTCTTGTGGCCATAGTGTGACCATGCTATGAATATAAAGTCGTTGCCGCAGTCTAAATTCAATACACGGTCTTGATAGGCTTCGATGTTCGACGATGTACATTTGGACACTTCATTCCAATTGTATATATGTTCAATTAGAACTAAAAATATCACTATTCTCATTTGATTAGATGACCATGACATTTTATTTTAAAATAAATAATTTTTAAAAAAAAAATTTTTTGTTCATTTTTATTTCTAGGCAAAAATTTTTAATTTTCGATTTATGATATAATCATCTAAAATAAATAGAAATTTTTAAATAAAAAAAAAAAAAGTTTGTTTACTAATTGGTTTTTAAATTGCTTACAAGAGCTTATAAACAAAATGGCTCTTAGAGCAAAAAAGAGGATTTAAATTCGTAAACTAGGCAAACCGGTATTTTTTTTTTATTTAAGGTTTATAAATTTAAAGACATTGAGAAATTATAAGCTAGAGCGTTCACTAAGCGTTAATAATCACTTTGGATGGATAGCAATCACGATTATTTAAAAGCATATAATTTGTTAGATTTATAAATGCACAATTAGATTTTTTCTTATTAGTATTAAGTGCATTGGTTTGAGTTTTGAATTGTTTATTTGTGGAATTGCGTGCAAAATCACTCAATGCTAAATAACTGATCTTATAATTAACTCATATCATTTCATCTTGGTTTCGTGCTAGTCCTAAATGCTCTTGCACGGATTAGAAGAGAGAACAAGAGAATGTTCAGTCAAGCAAGCAATTGTGTCCTTCTAAATGAACCTATATAACCAAAACAACAATTTATCCTAATAAACATCGTTAAAATAGTTTTTAAATTATTTAAATTAGTAATTATTTTTGTTGTTTAGAATTGATGTTAAACATAAACAAAAAAAAAACAACAACAACAATAACAAACATGCGAGAATATGTGTTCAAATATAAATTGAAAACAATCGATTGATTGTGAGTCAGATGCTTGCAAACAGTGCAAGTTGATGAATTATTCGATTGATTGAATAATTTCGCCATACGTTTTTATCATTTTATAAATGGACATTAATTTATGATGCTTGACCCTCAGCTGTTTGGTTCGATCAATTAAGATCATTTTAATTAGGCTATGCCACGGGTTGTGCCCGTCTCGACTTAAAATCGATCGATCGATCGAATCGAGTCTCCTTCGATTCAAACAAGATTGATTATTGTTGTTTCTTTAATTTTACTTTTTTTCTTTTTTTTTGTTAAAACAAGAAAATTAAAAATCAGTAACCAAGAGAGTAGAAAATCGGATTAAAAAAGAATGAATGAGATAGGCCTTGTTAGGTTTTGTTGTAAATCTAAAAGGTATTCTTTTTATTCATAGATTTAAATTAAAAAAATGAAATTTTATTCCATTCTTTTCACTCTCGGTTTTTATAAGACTTCGTTCCATTAATGAACCCTAATTAAATCGATTTTAAATCGCTTATTTGATTTTCTATTTTTCTTATTCAAAGACTTCGGAACATAGTCGACTAATCAAGCAAATAGTACATGATTAAATTAATTTTGTTGATTTATGTCCATAATTTTGACTATAAACACAAGCATAAACATTTTTGATTTAAATCAAAAACACAAAAAATCAAATAGACAAATGAATATTAAATTAATAAACACACGAGGCTAGACTAGAACAAATCGACACTGTCGTCGAATAGCTAGACTAGAGCTAAACGACTAACAGGTAAACACATTTGTGATTATACCTGATTTTTTAGCATTTAAAACACTTTATTTTTTCAAATTTTAAAAACCCAATAAACCAAACTATCAAATTGCTTTCTTTCTTATACTTTTTTTTAATTAAAATTTAAAATTTGTACTTAACTTAATAAAAAAATTACAAAATTTTGGCATTAATTATTTAATTAATAATTGAAATTTTTAAAAAGCTCAGTTTTCTTTTTAATTTATTTGAATAAAATAAAATAAAATAAAAAAGGCCATCGATTCAAAAATAATCTTTGTTAAAATTTAATTGTAGAAGCTTAATTGATACAATTGACTTAGAAAGTCATGTAATGAAAAATTTTCAGATTTAATTTAAAACTCTGGTCAAATTTTTTAAAGTTCTTTTTTAATCTAAATTGATTTGAATCATTTTTCAACACAGAAAAAAATTATTATTTTTAAAAGCCTGTTTTATTCAATCTATAAATATAAGTAAATAAATAGACAACTGAATTTTTATTTAATTTCAAACTTGATTTTGTAAGAACCGATTAAAAATCAGTTTGATTGAAATTTTTATTGATAAAAAACAAAAATTTATAGCCAAATAAAAAACAACTAAAAAACGAAAATGTTCGTATTAAAAAGAGCTTAAATATAATTAGAAAAGAATAATTTTATTTTTTATATTTCGCAGAAATGACATTTTTTGTAAGATTAATAAAAAAATTCTTAAATTTATCTAAAAATTTTCAACGCCATTAAGAATAGATCGAAATTTAATTTTGCTAAATTTTAAATTATTTCGGACCTAAAAAATTTTTAAAAGTTAAAAATTCTAAAATCATTATCTTTTTAGACCGATAAAAAAATTCAAAATTATTCCTTTACTCCCTTCGGTTATTTTATTTTTATTAAAAAAAATTAACTTTAACGAGACATCTTGAATTAAGAAACAAGAAAACTGATCGACTGGATAAATTGAAATATTTAAAACCGTATTTATTAAAAAAAAAAAAGATCTCAATTCAAAAAAGACTGCTTCGTTCAAAAGATCACATGGATCATAAATGAATTTTTTTATTACTCTAGAAAAAAAATAATTGTTTACACTTAACAATTAAGTTCCGTAGTGAATGAATTGAATTTTAAAATTTTAATAACCAAATAATAACATCTGTTTCCTTATTTTTTATTTCTATTATTAATTCATTTATTTTAATGTTTACTTTAAAATTTATACATTAAATAAACAATATATCATATTCCTATTGAGCTATTTATCTGCTAAAACAATCTTATCATTTAAAATCACTTGACATTTACTTGTTATACAATACAATTGTAAATTATATGACCTTTATTAGAGCTGTAAAAAATTATTTATTCCTCAGTTCCTGATTTTTGTTAATTTTTTTGTTGAAAAAAAAAAAGCTTTTTTACAATAATTCCTTTATAAAAAAACTTAGAAACAAAATTTGTTTTCTATGTGCGAGTTTTATTAGAAACAGGAAATTTTTATTTTTTTCGGACTAAGGAATATTTATAGATTGTTGATTTTTCGTGTCTATAACTATGAGAAAAAAAAATGAACGATTGAATCTGAATGAGCGTAAATTTCGATTAAAAATCGATTTTATACTATGGACACATTCGTTCGACTCAAATTAAATATTAACAATTGACAAATATCAAAAAAATACATACCATGAGCATCATCCGAATCTGAAAATAGTAGAATCGGAACAAAAATTTAATTAGTTTTTTTTTTTAGTTTATATTGTTTAAAGAGCAAATAAATCAACCAAAAAAAAGAGTTACTTTTTATTTTTTTAGTTTGTTTGCTAATCAAACCTAGCCAACATATTCTAATTAATTCAATTGTGAAAAAATTAAGAGAGCACAAGTAAAATATGTACAAACATACACAAGTCTGTTGCTTCTAATCTTGACAAAGTTGAAAAGTTATATACAAACCGAATGGTTTTAATTTGAACAAAAAAATTTAAATAAGCTTTAGAGTAAATAATAATAAATAAATAAACCAATTCGTTAAATTTTAATTTTTTTATTCTTCCGTCTTTCATCTATTTCATCTAGTTGGTACATTCAAATATTTTTTTTTAATTAATCTGAATCCTTGGAAAATCGAAGTGCCGATCTTTTTTTTTCAACATATATGTATGTACTAGCGCCAATCACTATAATTAATCAGTCACGTGACTTTTTGAAAAAAAATCTCTTTAATAAAGATTGTTTTCATTGATTAATATAGTTGATACAAATCTATTGGAAAATTTCATGATATTTATAAAGAATTATAAAAATAACAGCATTAGTAGATTTGAACAAATTATTATTAGGCACTTTAGGTGATGGCTAAAATCTTATGCTGGTCGTTTTCATGTCCACCAGTAATTTTATTTGCCTTCTTTTTTTTTTGTTCTTTTTCAATACGAGTTTTATTTAGAAACAAAATTTAGAATTTTTTGTATACATCATTTTTTCATATAACCTAATTGCTATATTTAAATTTTCTAATTTTAAATTACATGAGGACTGAAAAGAAGGCGATAAGCCGTTCGAGATAGTCCTTGGGGTTAATCCCTAAAATTATTTTATTAAATAAAAAAAAATGTCCACCAGGGAAAAATTCCTTTTTTCCTAAATGTATACAATTTTTCTTGAACTAAAATATTTTATCTATCAAATTAGCTTTTTTAAAGTTTTGTTTTCACACGAAAGAGCAGATCACTTTATTAAAGCATAATTATTTTAAATATTTCACTAATAGCTGACAAGTTGGTTAAAATTAATTAACTATTCTAAAAAATTTTTCACTTGAGTCAAAATAAGATTCTAAAATAATAGCATCTATGCTATTATTATCTTGTAATCGACAGTTTAAAAAAAAATATATTGACTTAAAAATTTAAGTAGAATTAAATTTTCAAACCTTGATATTTTATTATATAACTTTTGGTTTAACAAAAAAAATCCTAAAAAAATTTAATATTTGTTTGACAAAACAAAGCCAAAAAAAAATCAAAATTTATCTCTTAATTAATTATTCATTAGTCTGTTTCTACTCAGACTATTCAAGAAATTTTATTTAAATACAATTAAACTTAAAGATCTTGGAATTTTATTTTGACTAAATGTTTTAATCAAAAACCCTTTTGACATTGACATTTATTTACACTCTTTGAAAAATCTCTTAAATATGATTTTTTAAGCCTAAATCTATATTTTAAAATTATTTGATAAATTTATTATTAAATAATTGTTTTATTGATAACCAAATCGCTAATAAGGAATTTTTTAGTAACAAAAATACAAATCATAATTTAAAAAAATGGTAAATATTTTACTGAGCTGTTCTAAATTTAGACTCAATGATTCATTAATAAAATGGATATTTTGTGAGTAAAAAACATATTTCATTTAAACAAGCCATTAACAAAGAATGCATTTTTAGTTCTAAATATTTTTATCCAAAACAATTTTGGCCAAAATCAATTGGCATATTTTTTTCTAAAAACCATATTAATAAAATTTATTATAAAAATTTTCGACACTTTTTTTTCTTTATTCAAAAATAAATTAATTGAAAAATTTTGATACAAAACTTAAAGCCATATATTGATTAAAAAATTTTTTATTACTTCCTTAAATTTTTTTATTTGCTTAAACCTGGCATGTTCTTTAAACTAAACAATTTTCACAAAAATAATCGGATTTGATCATTAATCTAGTGTGGATCATTTTCACTACTAATCGTGCCATAAGCTATTCTAAGCAAATTTGATCTCTAACTGTCAAGATTAAAATCATTTTTTAAACACATTCTGTCTTGCTTTTAATCTAGAATAAATCCTTCCGTGTTTAAAAAAGAGTGCTTGAATAAATCTTAGAAACAAAGCCGGTCTATAATTAAGAACATTACGTACACTTATAATTATTAGTGAAATGATCGTGTCTAATTATATGTGAGAAAAAAAGCAAAAGGATTTTTGCAGGTCGAATATAATTGACCAATATTCAAAGATAGAGCCGATTTGTAATTATAAAGCAAGAATAATTATATTTTTTACGTTTCTTCTTATAATAAAATTCTCATGAGTTTTCTTAATTTTATTTTAGTAAATTACAATTGTTCTAATACGGCTAATTAAATATTTAAAAAGTTTGAAAATTCGATCAATATAATCTTTAAATTACCCACCGTACCGTAATCATTACATAACTCTAATCAGCGTGAAAAATGAATTAAAATCACGTAGCGATTGTTGTATATCTAATCAAATATTAACTTAACAAAACTAAAATATCAGAAATAAAGATTAAATCAAATAACATGTTTTTTATTATTTTTATTTTAGATTTTAAAAATACAATATTTCAATTTATCTAATTGATTCATATATTCTTTTAATGGCTCTTGAATACAGAATTAATTTTCATTAAATAGCTGCTCTATTTAAGCTAACAATTGACTAAGATAATGATCTAAACGCTTTATAAAGATAAATTTAAACGAGTGCTTTCTAGCCACTTGAACTAATGACACTCTAGCTATTTAGCTACATACTAAGCTTAGGATAAATATTTAATTATGCTACTTATTGAGAAATTAGTCGAAATAATCTGACTAACTGAAAAGAAAATCAAGAAAAACCGATTTACATTAAACCAAATTCTCTTGAGGCTATCAACCACTATTGCTTCTATTTAAAAATGATCATTTTTCATAATCATTCTAAAGAGATTATCTCATTTAAAAATCATTTCACTCCAAGTTATTTTGAATTAAATAACTAACTAATCAAGAAAATTGAAAAATTGTTACATCTATTCAAGTGAAAAACATTTAAAATATATGAGCTTAAAAAAGATTTTTAAAAATTAAAATTTAAAACAGAATCGAAAATAAAAATTCAAAAATTTATAACATATTTTCTTAAAAAAAATATTTAAAAAAATTTATCAAATTTTTTAATTTGAGTTGAGCATTTAAAATCTATTTAAAATTTGAAAAAAAAAACCTTCTATTTGAAAATTTAATCTGATTATTTTGCACTTAAAACTACTGCTAAGCGTCATTGAAAAAAAAGATATATTTGAATTACGGATGAAGTCTGCCTTTTACCTATCATTAAATTTTTTGTTTATTTTCTTTATTTAAATAAATTAATTGTCTTGTAGAAATAATATTTCTATCGATGAATTTAAGGTCTATTTATTTACTGATCCAGTGAAATTTTAAGTCATATGTTTAAATGCTCAGTTGAAATCACTTAGGTATCAATTTAATTTGAGATTTTGAATTTTTTTTATCATAGAAATATAATGAATATCAAATAAACCCAATTGATTTATATGTATATTTAAGACGTTTTTGTTAATATAATAAAACATATCCAGTTAGAGGGTTCAATTTTAAACTAGAAGCTAGCCATTTTCGCGTACCACAATACAAAATCAATATTCAATACAAAAAAAAACAACAACATAATAGATATAGTCAAAAATCTGGAGCAAAGGAAGAAAGGATTAGAAACATTTACAATCGGCTAGAAAAGTTTGTTCTCAACAAAAACAATATTTAAAATATTCAATACTGCTGATTGATGAAAATGATCATATCTCTTGTGTAATCTAAATTATCATAAAAAAAACAAACATAGCCTGAAACTTTGCCAAATCGAACTTTAAAATACTATTACTTAAATAATATCCGAAAAAAATACAATTTTATTTAAAAATTTATGTTTATCCTTTTAATCAATTTAAAGACTATATTTCATTAGTTGAAAATTTGAAACTGATAAAAAAAAGATAATATTCAAATAGTAAATGTCATCATTTATCATTTCATGGGTCGAACCTTTTTCTTGTTTTAATTATTGAAGAACATAAATCTTAAGCTCAAATTATTTCTAAATCATTAAATAGATGATTTAAATACTTGAATTAATCAACCGGAACAAGTTCTATGAATTCAAATTAGTTTCACTTGATGACAAATTCTTAAAATGATTCGTTACAAGTTTAAGTGTTTGGGTTCAATTGAAAGTCTTTAGAAAACAAAATAACCAAAATTGTATATTTATTAAAAGATTGAAATTTTATACCAAATTGACGCTATCCATCATTACGAATTTTATATTAAAAAAAAGGTATCCCAAGTGTATCATATTAAAATTTACAATTTATATAATTTTATGGCTTAAATAATATTTACCCAAAATAAATTTGATTATAATTTTTTTATTAGTTTGGATAATTAACAAAAAAAATTTCAATGATGATTAAAATTTTTCAAAGTTATTAATGTTGAATTTATTTTTCAAATTTGATCCTAGCTAACAAAATTTTCATATTAATTTTTTGCCTAACACTTGAGTTTAGATTATATTTTTTTCAAAAAAGGAAAAAAACAAACCGACTTTTGAATTCAAATATTCCTATGCTTAATCTTTTAATTTTAATTGACTTTATTTGATTGAAAAGTTCTCTTTTTTAAATAAATCATTTGTTCTAAAAACCAGGTTTTGACTAACATTTGTGTTCATTGAATTTTAGTACAAATATTTTTTCAAGGATTAGAAATTAGAAATTTCACCGAGGAAAAAAAATCAATATAATGATTAGTTTTTCCTCTTTCTTAAATCTGTACAAGTAAGTGCTTAATCTAAATCAATCAATCAATCAATTGCAAATTTAGAATTTGAATATTTTAATCGGTGACTAGCTTAATAAGTAAAGTCACAGAACAAGATTTTAATAATTATTTTAAGAATCATCAATAAGAATTTTCGAAAAAAATTGAATTTTCATATTTAAATTTAATATCTAATTTTAAAAGCCATAACTTAAGTTATTTTTGTTTTCTGAGGCATACTTGTTGAATAATTTTTGTATCCAGATTGCCCATTAAAACTTGAGACAAAACAAATATTACATGAAATATCTCCTATGGGTTAAAACTTAAATATTTTTAACGAATTTATTTTGAAATTAAAAAAAAAATTAAAACAAAAAATTTTTTCTTAAAATTTTCAATAATTCTTTTTTGTTCACAAATATTAAAATTAACTAATGAAAAAAAAATTAATTTTGTACAGAATATTGTAATGCAAACAAAAGGGTATAAAAAGGTTTAAACGAATGCTATTTCCATTCAGACAATCCTTATTAAATTATTTTATTAATTATTTAAAGTAAACTAAATTAATTTTGTAAAAATACATAATTAAAAGAAATTAAATGAAAAACTTCCTGCTTTCTTGAAATTTTGACAAGATAAGTAAATTCACTTAATGATAAAATTTAAATTAATTGAATATACATAAAAACTCTAATGTAAAGTGTAGTCCAATATCTTTAAAAAAATTTAGTAAAATCAAGTTAATCTGTTTTAAAAAATCATTAGTTTTTAAAATTTATTTATTAAGCTAAATTCATTAAAAATTTCTATTTTCATGACCATTCATTTAAAAAGTCTTCATTTGCAGCTCAACCATTGACTTGACAGTTCCCAACACTAATTTAAAAAAAGATTTTAGAATTTTTAAAAAATTTACTCATTTTAATTTACTTATTTTTGTATTTCTAAAAAAAAATAATTTTAAAGATAGAAAAAAATAATTGAGTGGTTATAAAATTTGAATACTGAAGTTGAAGATATTTTTCATAGTCATTTTAATCCAAAAATACTTGAACAATAAATTTAAACTTAGACAAATGTAAAACTATGGATCTAAGTAAGTTAGGAAAAAGTCGAATACTCATATAAATTATTCATGCTCAAAAATTATATGATAACTTTATAAAAATATTTAAGAACCTTTGTTCCAACTTATTTAAAGTGGAACAAATAATTTGATAGCAGCTATGGTCAGATAGGAAATTCCTTTATCCCAGAATCATTAAAACTTCTCTTTACGTCACTTGTTAAACCTCAAATGTGGTAGGCAGCATAAGTTATTATCAAAAATAACAATGATAACTGTCACATGCTATCCTAAAGGATAACAGAGGAGGGCTCATTATTTCTAAATTCTAAAGCTTATTTAACTTTGATTGACCAATAACTTAAAAACATATTCACGTAGCGAAGCTTTAAAATGGTTTCTTCGGAAAAAGTTCTTCTCCGGATTTGGGCTTTTTATGTTTTAAAACTGGATTAGACCATTTTTAATTTTTCTCATTTTTTTTTTAAGAGGCTTGGGTCTCATATCAAGCAAAAAAGATTAGAGAGGAAGAGTCTACTAAATCAAAATCGAAATCATTATCAATCTGCCAAGAGCGAAGACGATCACAATTAAGCGGATCGATTTGGAGTTTCTGATGATGGAGATATAGCTTTAGCTGCCCCTCTGGATAATAGTCAGATATCAACGCCAACATGGGTACAACATTTATTTGAGTTGCAAAAACTGAGCCAAGAAACTCAACTCCAAACATGCCCAGCCGCATCATCAAATAATTAGAAGATTTTAACCAAAATAGCCCAGCTTTTTGTCACATTGTAATATAGCCAAGATCTGTTTCAGATTAATGAAATACTAAGTTTTTTTTTACCTACTGCCGACTAAAATTGGCTCGAAGTTAACAAAAATGGGAATGCAATCGCATTATCAAAAGAGTTCCTTAAACGCAGTGAAAAAGATATTATTAGGAACGAGAGAAAGAGAGGACATGGACTCTCTACATGATTTTGGAACGACTAATGAAAATATTGAGAATATATTTATACTGACAGAAGTGAATCCTTACACAAATTTCTCAGAAAAAAGACATTTACATCAATCCATATCTGTATTAAAAGAACTTTATCTCAAAACGATTAGCTGGGCGCTGAAGAAATAGACGTGGATACAGAATATTCCTGATGGCTTGAAGAGAATCTTTTAAAATTTTGAACCAAAACTTACGGAGAAGGACTTACTATGAAAATTGAAGAAAAGATTTCTGGCAAATAAATTAATTTTACTAGATTGGGACAAATCTGAAACCCCCGACAGATGAAAGGTATGGAAGAAAAATTGTTAAATTATTTTTTTTATTTTTTAATTTCATTTTGATCAAAATGATAGATCACATTTTCGATCTCAAACATTGGGATATTTCTTCTATGGATAGAGGAGAAATGTAAAGTCCTATTTACACCAGGCTCCAAATCACTATATTATTCTTTATGTTTATATGTGTTTTTCATTTTGAATTTTTCAACTGTAGATTAATAAAACAAAGACTATTAAAGCAACCACAGTTCAATGGCAAATTATTTGAGAAGCAATTGTCTAAAATAGCTAAAATGATAGCCAAATAATCTATCAATAAAGTAACAAAGATAAATTTTCATTACTTCGATTCTTTATTATTATTTAGTAAAATTTTAATTTAAAATTAGAAATTAAATTAAGAAAAAAATAAATTTTTATATTTTAATTAATAAAAATTAAAAAAATTTCTATGTGACTTTGAATCAATTAGCTATTAACAGTGTAGCTTCTTGTTTTTAAAATATTTTTTATTTACTGTTGGACAATGCTACTGTAAATGATGTAAAAGATTTCTCTTTGGATATTTCCAACTTTTTACCGCTATATTTTTTCTCGGTTTTGTTAGAATCATCATTCACCTTGCTAAAATGAGAATAAATTAAAGCTACATAATTCATAATCTCATTCCAATCTGGTCTATCTTGATTAACAATATCATTTATATTTAATTTTTGCTCGATACCTAGAGACTCGGCTAAACTAAAAACAGTTTTCAATCTTTTTCTCACATCTTTTTCTTTGCAAATTAGTTCGTAGTCTATTTTATCTGGAACAAATGAATGAAATAAAGCACAAAATGCCAAGCCATCACTCCAACTACTGCTGAAATTTTTTATCTCAATATCATAATTTAAGAGTTTCTCTTGGCACCATTTCATTAATGCATTCCGCCTGCTTACCCCATACTGCTTTACTAGAGTGGTGAGTGAGTCCAAATTGGAGTTAATTACAGACGGAGAATATTCAGTTGAATTAGAACAATTTTTTTTCTTGAACAAATAGTTGCCGTTGTTGTGATTATAGGACAACAATTTTGCATCATCGGTATCGGTATTTGTGTGGAAATAATTTGAAATTTCGTATTGTTCTGAATTAGCTCCATTTGAACCATCATTATGATTCGTTTCAGGTATTGAATTCTCAATCTTTGGAGAAAAAAAATTCTCTTTACATTTTTCGGAGACTTCAACTGAGTCGCCATTTGATAGCGATCCATTTTCTTTATGGTCTATTGGACTATCTTTTTTAAAATTTTGCAGCTCCTCTCTTATTTTGATGTATTTCTCTTCTGCTTCATTCATAAAATCATTAGCAACACGCACAGCTGTTTGCAAATCGGCTTGGAATTTTTTCCATTCTTCCTTTTCTTTGGAATGTTGGTCTCGACAATCTGCTAGTTCTCGTTCCAAGCTAATACATTTTGTCTTATACGTTTCGACTTCGGCTCTTTTGAGAAAAAAAATTAATACAAGTTTTACTAAAAAGACTTGTTTTAAAAAGCTTGAAAATTTTTGATTAACAAATTTATTAAGTCAATATGAGTTTAAATAATCTTTTTTAAATTTTTCATATTTTTAAATAGTATGTAAAAATTTAATTAATTATGTGAATGTTCCTAAGTGAAATTAAACAATTTTGAGTTTTTTTAAATTATTAAATAATTTATTGTATTACAATGTACTTTCAAAATTTCTTTATTAACTATACTTTAGCTAATATTTCCTGGTCTTTTAATTTTGTTGTCAAATACTTTGAGTATGTGTTTTTCATGAATCAAGAGCATTCCAAACTAAAAATTTTTTTATAAATAGCTAATTATTTTTACAAAAATTTCACACTTGGTGCTGATTTTTATCATTTTATCTTTTTTAAAATAAGACCTTTTTTTTTATTAAATTTGAAAATAATAAAAAAATTAATTTTAAAAAAAAATCTTATAAATTTCTAAGAAAACCGAATAAAAAAAAAACTTATTAATTTTATCAACACAAGATTCAAAATGTTTACCTTATTTTTTTTTTTTTTTTTTTTTTCACATTTTGAAAAAAAAATTATTTTTTTTATGGGATAAATTTTTGTAGGTCCTATTTCTCAATTTTCCTTGTAAAATAAAAAGGTAAATTTAATTTTTTTTTTGTTAAAAAGTTTTTTAGTCATCCATTGTAAAAATATAAGTTACATAAATATTTTAGAATATATGCTATTATTAATAATTACCTAGAAACTTTTAAGGATTTTTCGTTATTTTCATTATTAGACTTGATTAATTCATCTAGTTCCTTATTGCGATCGAGCAATTGAGCACATTTACATGTAATTTCAGCTTTTTCCTTGATAACTTCTTCAAGTTTTTGTTCAAGCTCGTCCAAATGTTTTTTTTGCTCATTTTTTTCAATTTTGATTTTTTCTTGATTATTTTTGCGTTCGTCCTCAATTTGTTTTTTCAAATTTTCTACTTCTTTTCTAAGATTGTCTGAATTCGCTTCAACTATCTTCTTTTCCGATCCGCATGTTTCTTTATACAACGTAAATTCAAGTTGAATTTCATTCAAATTTTTCTCCAAACATTCGATTTTTTCATTTTTTGCTTTTAGTTCAGAATTTTTTTTCTCTATTTCGGAATTATGATGATCATCCATGCTCTTTGCTTTGTCTAATTTATCTTTTAAGCTGGAAATTTCGTGATTTTTACTTTCTTGTACTTGCTGAACCATTTTCTTAAAGTCCATTTCTCGTTTCAACGACTGATCAAGCTCTTGACGCATATGCGATAGCTTACGCTCGCAATCTTGTTTACAATCTTGAAAAAGCTTGTTAAAACTTTCAATCTGTTTGCGTTGCTCCAAATTTCTGTCCTTCAAATGTTGAATTTCATCGTAAAATTTGTGATTCATGTCATTTAAACTCTGAATTGTGCCCTTTGGATAAAATATATAGGTTTTGAAATAAATAGGCAAATACAAAAGTGCCGAATGGTTCTATTTTTGAATTATTCTTAGAGCAATAATAATATAGAATTAATAAGGCCAGAATTTTTTTTATCTACAATCTCGACCCTAGGCTCATCATTTTTGGTTTAGATAGAGAGTTTTAAAGAAAAAAAAATTAGCATTTTAAAATTTTCATAATTAACCTATGATAAATAAAATTACGAAATAATTTAAATTTTAATATTTGTACGAGTTGAATTTATTAAAATTCAGCCAAAAAATTATTTAGATTTTAAATTGCCTGGAATATTTTATTTTATCACACGTACTTTGTGATCAAGAGAGCGAAAATGGAAGTGAGTTGGGCGCCTTAAGCCATCCATATCTTAAGCTATTAGTTCAAATGAGTGATTATCAAAAAAAGTAACAAAAAATGTGTTAAAAATGCGATAAAATCTTTTTTTATCTCTGAAATTAGTGAAGCCTAAAATTATGTCTATTTAAACATGTTCTAAAATGAAAAGCTTTTACTTGAGGTGTTGAGTATTGGCAATTCAAGTTTACTATTAAAGCTAATTTGTACACCAATTAGGTCAATGACCATTCAATAAGACGGTCAATTTTAACTCAAATGTAATTTATTTCTTTAGTATTTAATAATAAAGTTTTTTTTATTTTTTATTTAAGTTGACATAGAAACATTTATTAACCAATATGGCACTTTTCCGAAAGTAAAATAAATACCTTGAGATCCTTAATTTGTTCATTTTGGCTTTTAAATTGGTTCTCGAGATCTTGATATTTTTGTTGACTTTGTTTTAATTGTTGCTCTAGATGTTCGAACTCTGGACTAGTCGTTGATTTCTTAATGCCTATGTGATTTTGATTTTGAGGGTAAAATTGATTGGAATGTTTTGAAAGAGAAATGTTTTGCGATAGATGAATATTTCCTGGCGAAGATTGAGGTGTTGTTGAAAAATTCATGTTGCCTTGAGGAAGACAGGAAACAGGTGATCCATTGTACACGTTGTTTCGATGAGCAATGCTTATTGAACGATTGTCAGTTAAATTGTAAGACCCTGTGTCGTTTTGGACATCTATATTTTCAATTTTTTTACTACATAAAATAAAATTTTTTGTTTTAAAACTCTCACTTTTACCAGGCTTTCTCATCGTATTAGAGTTATAGTTCGAATTGTACGAATTTACGTTAAATCCAGCTCCATATTGGGTTGAAGTTGAGTATTGACTTTCCAAGAAGCCGCTGTTGTCCAACGCATTGTTTTGGTAGCCTATGCTCTGGACCGGGCTATTGTCAGCCGAGTTATTTTGAGAACTCGAGTTATTAGTGTTATTGCTACCACTAATTGCCTTCTTTATTATCTTGAGCATAAATTTAATTTTTCTCAGTAATTCGATCAAAATATTGAAACAAAGAATGTAGTCGAATTGTTGGGAAACTTTCGAATTTTAAATAAAACTATGGTCTTTACTAGATACTTTTGGTCTAAAAATTTATAGAAAAAAAAAAAACAAGATTAGCAAAATTATGGATAAAAAATTTAAAATAGGTCTAGGATTATGTAACATATGAATTTGAAAGGATCTCAATACTCAGCTTAGTTAACTTTATTTTGTATGAATTTTTGTTTAACTGTCGTTTTAAATTAAGCTTCAGCTTTTTTCAACAAATTAATCACAGATGGTGATAAATTATAAAAGAATTCTAGCTTTTCTTAAGATTAAATTAAAAACTATTTTTATTTTTTTTTGCATAGCTTTAAATTGAATATAAAAATTCCAACTCTAAATTAAAAAATTAGACTATAAATTACAAATAATATTTCTAAGGTTTAATTAAAAAAAATAAAAAAACGAAACTTAAGAATCGATGATTTTATTAAATAACTAAGAGCTGAAAAAAATTTTTTTTTGTCTAGTTTTTAGGTCAACATCTAACTGTACATAGCAATCAAAATAATAAAAATTTATAAATAAATATTCTTAAGCTATTTATCTGTTGATTTTATGATATTTTCGAAAAATATTTGGTTAAATTCATGATCCAGATAAACACAAAGTATTTTTTTCTAAGACAATAAAATTTTTATTATTAGACAAACTACATCATGACATGAACAAACGAAAAATATTTCCGTCCTAAAACCAAAATGACAATCAGTACAATAATGTAAAATATTTTTTATTCGCAATTAAAAAGCACATTTATGGGCTAATTATTTAGAATCATAATGTAAAATTTTAGTTGAATTTTCAATCTTAATTATATTTTAAGTCAATTAATTTAATTTTTTCTAATCAAAATTTCCTCAGAATTTTATTTGCCACAATCCAAATAGATTTATAATTTAACAAACTTATTGTATTGAGTAACATAACATTTCACCATCAAACTCGAACATTAAAATAACAGATTTTTTATTCAAAAAAAAAAAAATATTTACAAACAATGATCTATGTGTTTTTGAAATAGACAAAATTTTTTTCTAAAAATTTTAAGTAATATTCGTCTGGTAACCAAAGATAATTTTAAAAGGCTTAACAAAAATTGATTATTTGAAATTAATTTTTTAATTTTTGCCTAGAGCATTCATTCATCTTAATTTATTTGTTTTTCAATTATTATGAAATCTTCAAATGTCTAAAATATCTAGCTTTGAAAAAAAAATATTTTTGAAAATATTTAATTATTAAAATAAATTAATTTTTTTTATCTCTGGAATCTTTAATTTAATGATATCGGCAATTTAATTATAATAATTTTAAATAACTAGCCTAAATCTATTGTCGCCTCTGTCTTGAAAAGCAAAGGCTCAAATTTTTGTCAATATAAAAACTATTTTCAAGATACTAGATCCCCTTTATTTCAATTCGTCTTGTTGCTAGCTCTAGTTTACAAATACAATTGCTAGGTCAAATTCAAACTAATGTATCAAAAATTGTCTTTTTACTCCTTGAAGCAAAAATCCTCTAAAAATCTTTCTAATTTGCTTCTCTCTTTAGCTGATAAACTTATTCGGTTTTCAAAAAAAAACAAGATCTTGAAATTAACTTTTTAATTTAATTTCGACTAAGGCTAAATAAAATGAAAATTTTAGATTTTAAGAACAAAATTTATTGTAATAAGTTATTTTGATTACACTTAAAATTTTGGCTAATTGCTTTAAGCGTAAAAGGTAAAAGAAAATATTACCATTTGGCTATAAAAAATCTGTTAATAAATATCAGTTATTAATTTTTTATTTTTATAGCCTATTTTTATTAGCTTTGAAAGACCAGTAATCATGAAGCATAAAACAAATTTTCAACTAAAATAAACTTGAATTACCACTTGCGTTTAATGAAGAAAATTCATTAATTATTTGGAATTTTTGTGTACTTTGTAGAAATCGATTAAATAAATTTTACAAAATAATATCCATTAATAAAAAGACAAACCAAACAATGCTCAAATAAAAAAAGATCAATTGATTTAAAAAAATAAATTAGATGAAAAATTTCTCCTTATTAATTTTAGAATATTTTTATGCTTCGAAAAAAATATTCTTGTTTAATTTTAAAGGCTTTTGTAAAAAATAGGGTTTATTTTATTTTTTTTTGAGTCAAGTTTATTTTAATCAAAAGAGATTTTTTAATTTGTATAAAAGAACAAAACTCTAAAATTATTTAATAATTATCAATCATTTAAAAAGAAAAAAGATTCTTTAGAAAAATTGAAAAATCCTTATACAAAAAAAAAAAGAATTTAAAAACAAATATCAATAAACCTTTTAAGTACAAAAAAAATTATCTAAAAAAAATAAAATTTTTACTCTTGATTGATATTTGAAAATCAGACAAATATTTATCGCTTTCAATTCAATTTATTTCGCATATATATATAAAATAAATTGCGTGCAAAGAATTTTCATCAGAAATCTAACACAAATATGCTTCATAAATTATGTCTATACTAAAACTATTTCATATAGACGTAATTAACTTATAAAATAAAAAAGAAGAAAAAAAAAAACATAATTATTTTTTCTCGTTTATTAGGAATCAAAATAAATTTCAGGTATATTTATTATTCGACTCACATCAAGAAGCTTTAATTGCAAATTTTATATCTATTTTTGTTCGAGGATTGGTATCATGGAGTGGAGTGAAACATTGACAAAATTTTATTTTTTTCAATTTACTTCATTTAAATTAAACATCAACAATTTCCATTAGTCTACTCAAATAAATTACATAATTTCAAAAAATATTCTCTATTATTAAAAGCTTTTTTTCGAGGTCTTACTCTCACCTTGGATACAACTCGAAAAATAAGCCTTATTAATTCAAATTTATTCTTTAAATTATAAACACCTGTTGGCCAAGAGTATATCATATTTGGTCTAATTTTAATATTTAATTTTCATATTTTAGAATCTAATTTTAGTTAGCCAAAGAGTAAAAATTATGATTTTTTCCAATTTTCTATTATGCTTAAAAACATTGATGACAAAAAACTAGAAGAATCAATAAGCAGAGCCAAGCTAACCGACATAAAAGACTTAGTTGACTTTAAACTAGCTCACGAACTAGCCCATTGCTTACGCGAGCACGACACTGAGAAGTTTATTTTCATTTATGACTTTAAAATACCGGACACATTCGACACAGAGAGAGTAATTTTAAGCCTAAAAAAAGCCTTTAAATATTTAAACAAAATATATTTCGTTAGCTAGACAGACTGAAAGAAAATTCAAGAATTTTGTCCGAGCTAAATCAGACTGAATTCGGCAAAGTCTGTGATGATTTGGATTGCGAAATGGAACAAAATCGAATAGTCAAAAACGAAGAGTACTTTAGACACAAAAGTCTGGTTGAATCGACCGATAGGATAAGATACGAAAACGATGCGCTTGTAAAAAAGTTCTTGGAAGAGTCGGAAGAAGAGAGCGACTCAGCTAGAGCATTTAGCTTGCCTAAATTAACGGGTCAGAGTGCGTCCATGTGCCGTGACGGCTTTGTCACCAACCACCGCTATCAAACATACAAAGACAACAAACGCAACGAGACCCAGTTGACCAGCTGCTATGACGAAGTCTATCCGGTCAAAAACAACGAATCGGACGATGTCGAGTCTGAGGAAAAGCTTTCTTCGTCCGCGTCCTCATCTATTTCCTATCGTTCAGCCAAACATTCGGATCACGTGATCATAAATATGACGAACGATGACGACGAGCATTTTGGCACATTCGAAAACAAATACAAGCAACAAGACGAGTATTTGGAAGCTCTCAAAAACGAATGCAAACTAGGCACTAGTTTAAAGAGTGAAGACAATAATGCGGCTAGATCTGACTTGGCTTACAAACTGATGGCACAAAGTCAATTGGATCGAAATAAATCTAGCAAAACAAATCAAATGAAAGACGATTTTAACAAGACCTATGATGATGAAAACGAGTCGGACTCGGCGCCTAACTTTGACAACTCTCAATTATTGCTAAACGACATATTGAGCAAGCTAGTCGAAAAAAACAATCACAAAACCTCATCGCTACAGTTTAATAACTATAAATTTGATGCATATGAAAAAAATGAGACCAAAATTGGCAACGAGAGCATCGATGGCTCTAGGTTAGTATGCAAAAGCGATAATCTAGATTCGCATGGCTCAAGCATGACCAACTCTAGTAAGCATGAAGATGAGGATGAAGAAAAAGACGAAGATTATGAAATGGATTTCGATCAATATTTTCCGGAAAAGAACGCTCAACAACACAAAAAAAACGACTGCCTGGAAAAAACAATCGACGAATTGAGCAGTGATCTTGTTGATAAAAGCAAGAAAAGTTTTGAGAACAATTGCTCTATTGAATCAACCAAGAGCAATACGATCAAAAATGCAGCCACAAGTGCCGGATTTCACCAAAAGTATTTATATATTTTATTGCATATTTTTATCATCTGATAAATACCAGGAAAAAAGCTTAATTTTATTAAAAAATTTTTAATTTCTATAATATTTTTTAAAAGTTTTTTTTATTTTTATTATTTAAAATAAGATTAAATTTTAAATTATGGCCCAAGTATTTTTGTTTTGACATCATTTGTTCAAAATAATTTTCCATAAATTTTACAGGGAATATAAAAAAAAAAAGAAAAAAAAGGAATAAAATTTACATTCAAGCATTTGGCTAGTAAATTTATTTTTATCATTTTTTTTATCGTAATTTGTTGTATGCCTGTGTAAATTATTCTTCTTATCAAGCTTTTCTTTACGAATAAATTAAATGACAAAATTTTGTTTCTGAATGATAAAATAATTTAGTTACTAGAGATTTATTTTTTAAAAAAACATATAATTAAATATTTTCATTATAAAAATCATCTCCAAGTTTATTATAAATAATATATGTGCGTAAAATAAATTTTAATTTTCATTCCCACTATCAGGGTGATGAAAAGTATAATAAAGAAAAGAAAAAAATTAAAATTAATTTTTATAGACTTTAGTAAGATAATTTAATAAAAATTTTAATTTATGTGGTTAATTTTGCTTTAGAAAGTTTTTTTTTTCAATTCTGCAAAATTTAAAATAATTTTCATTTGCATATTTAAATTTATTTTAAAGAATATATTTTAATATAGAAAAAAAATAATATAATTTTTAAGTTAATTTTTAATTCAAAATTTTAAAATTCAAATCTCTGAAATAAGTCAGGTTTCTCTTTATTATAAATATATGAAAAATCAAATGTTATATTCAAATTTTTGAAATTTAATTAAATGTTTTTTGTTGGATTCGTTTTTTTTGAGAAATTCACATTTATAAATTACAACATAGAATTACAAAACGAATTAAAAGAGCTTAATTTAGTTAATATACTTCTAAGATAGGATTCTAATTTAGATTAATATTCTTTTAAGAAAATTAAAAATGATACTCCGAGAAGAAACACTCATTTGCATTGTGAATTTTGGAAAAAAAACCAAGAACAAAATTTTTAAATTGTAATAACTTATTTTTTATTGGTCTAAAACTTGTTCTGCAAAATGTATCAGCTGATACAAAGCATGTATCACCCAGTTTTTATCTCTGAAAAAATCCTGCAAATCTGCAAAATAGTAAATGTATCATAATGTAGTAAATGTAAAGTAAATTTTTCAAAATTTAATTGCAGAGCTTTTGCACAGCTTACATTTGAATTATACATGCTTTGTATCAGCTGTCACATTTTTCAGAACAAGTTTTAGACCCATGGAAAAAAAGTTATTACAATTTATTACAAAATTAAGAGTTAAGAATTGTCCTGTAATATATATCGGTTAAAACAAAGTTTCTATCAAGTCTGAAATGAATAAAACTTCAGGCTACAAAAATATATATGTTGAAAAATTAATAAATTATCTTAAATGTTTATTCATTTTCTCAAAATAAACAATAAACACTTAAGAAAAAGATTTAGGTAATAATGAATATTAAAAGTGTAAATGAGTTGATCGAAAAACTTCAATATATGGGAATTATTGCAAAAAAAGCAGCTTGGGTATGTGCTACTGTGATGAAAATGGCGTGCTATGAGGGTAATAAAGATAGTTACTAACTAACTACGAAAGTTTATGGAGATAAACAAAAATTTTTAAAACAGATTTAAGTCTAATAGTACATAAAAGAGTACACTAGGAAAAAAATAAAAAATAATAAATTTAATTTGACTTGAATGTTATTCGTTATGTTAAAATTGATAATTAATCTATCCAACTTAATTTTACTCTTTTCATTATTAAAATCTGTCAGCTCAAGTTTTTTTTTAAACAAGAATAGTATCATTCCTTTTGATTTCCACTCAAGTTCTTTCGTGATAGATGTTCTACTTTGCGTCGTTCTCAAGTGTTTCAATGAAGAGCTTTCAATTTTGCACTTTTTTCTTTGGCAAGTCTGTTCTTGATGCCTATGTTTGTTTCCATGTTTGTACTAATGGTGCTTCTTAAGTATGGGAATTCGCTCACAGACTCAGTGATGATTTGGGTATTATTGATGATGATCGGGGTATCCAAATAAGCGTTTAAGCTCATTTTTTATGGCTCCATCAATTTCGAAAACAGTTGATTTAGCGTTGTCCACCAGATCTTGTGTCTTCAATTGCATGTGTGTTTTTTATTTTATATTACCTCAAATTGTAAATCTTCAAGCATAGTTCTCAGTTCTCATTCTATATCCCTCGCTTCTGGTAGTTGCTTTCTTCATTCCATAGTCAATCAGTATTATGAATAGTGTTGGGAAGAGAAGGCATCCTTGTCTGACTCCTGTACACACTTTAAAGCTCTCAGATTGTCCTTTTTCCAGAATCACTTTACGCTCAAATTTTTCGTAGAAAGGTTTTGTTAAATTAACTATCTTCTGTGGCAAAAAATGATACATAAAGTAGAACGATTTTTTGACTCTTAGAAGAAATATTATTTAAAATTTAAAATGCCAGTATTTTTAAGATTTTCTCTAAATAATTAAATGTGAATGTAATCTATTGAATCAACTATTATTTCGATCTAAAATCAAATAAATTCCAATTTAATTAACTAAATAACTTAATTTAGTTATTATATAATAAAAACCTATTTATGGAAATAAAAATATTTCACTTGTTTAAAAATATATTTACGGATTATTCACTAAAAAAAAAAAATTTACATAATCCAAAAATGCGAATAGAAATCCATTTATCTATTCACTTCATTTTGACTGAATTCACATTAATTTTTAAAAATAAAATATTTATTGATTTTAGTTATTGAAAATTAGTAGAAGTAGTAGTAGTAGTAAAAATAACTGCGAATAATGGCTGTGGCAGTTCTTTGCTATCACATCATTTTCTGTTCCATAAACCATATGTCAAGTTTTGATTTGAACGAATTTAGGAAAATTGCTTAAACGTCTTTTTGGTAATCGGTTCCAGTAATTTATAACCGTATTAGTGATAAAGTTGAAATGTGATTGAAAATTTTTGATAAGTTCTCCTTTAAACATCGTTGTGTGGCCTCTTAGCTTGTAATTATTTCTTTCAACATGTCTAATTCCACTTTCCAACCCGATAGATTCAAGATTATTGATTATTTTAAAAATATGTATTAAATCGCCTCTTATTCTTCTGGTATTCAGTGATGTTAGTTTAATTCTACGCAATCTCTCCTCATACTCAAGGTTCCCAAAGTTTGAAATTCCAAAAACAAATTGAACAAAAATTCTTTTTTTTTTTGATAAATCAAAATAAACTAGAATAAAAAATGTATTTAAAAAAATAATGCAAAATGGTGCCACAAAGTTTGTTAAAATTAAATCTTTATTTTATTTTTTTTTTGGTTAACAAAATCGATAATCAATTTTTGTCTTTTCTTTTACATGAGAAAAATAATTTTAGGTAAAAAGTTGCACTAAGTTGAAAATTTTTTTTAATGGTATTTTATTCTAGTTAATTTTGATTTATCAAAAAAGGAAGAATTTTTGTTCAATTTGTTTTCGAAATTCACAATACCTTGATTTTATTCTTTTAAAAATTTAATAAAATAAACCAAAAATAAATACAAATTTAAATTCTTTTTTAAAAGATATCAAAACTGTGCCTATTTTTTAAATTGTTCGAATCCAGAATCGCAACAGCCGCATAGTCAAATTGATGACAAGTTAACAACGACAAAAAATTCAAAGCCACCAGCCAATGCTAAAAAAAGTCATAAAAAAGGCTCAAATAATCAAATAAATTCGAAAAATAACTCAATGTACTCGAAGCATTGGACAGAAGATGTAGACAGTTTACTTGAATTTATTACTTCAACGTCAATTAAATCCGAACAGAAGCCTCCAAACAAACCGAAAAAACAAACTACTGAAACAAGTACTGCGAACAATAATAATGGAAAAAATACGTCTAAAAAAACTAAGAAATCCGAGTCTGAGTCAAGGCCAAAGGCTTTATCGGCAGAAAGCACCGAAAAAGGCGAGTCAGCGCCATTGAACGTAGACGAAACAATCGGAATAGTTCCGACCAAAATAAACGACTCGAGTATATTGCCGCAAATAGAACAGCCCAATGTAGATAGTCAGATCGAATTGCCTGATACCGAATTTGTGACTGTAATTAAAGGAAAAAAGATTAAAAAAGAAAGCAAAGAATCCAAAGATCAAAGCGAAACTAACAAAATCGAAACCAACATCTCAACACAATCAAATAGTAAAAAAAATAATTCAAATAAAAATTTAGAGAAACAAAATTTGTCGACTAGAAACGATGATTTGGTAGATAGAAAATCACTAGCCAATACTTTGGAAAGTAAAAATGATGATTCGGTAGTGGTAAATTTATTATTGGAAAATATTGAATTTAAAGAAGAAAAAACAGCTCGAAATGAGACAAAAAATGATTTAATTGAAACTAAATCAGCAAATGCTAATTTAGATAATTCAATTAATTCAGAATCAGATCAAAAAAATAAGATATTAAAAAAATCAATGTCAAACTCATTTAATAAAAAAACTCCTGTTGTATTTTTGGACGAAATTCGTTTGAAAAAATCAGACAGCATTTCGCTTCCTATAGACATTAAATTTGGCTTGTCCACAGACGAAGAATACACTGGTCCAGGGTGTCAACTTGCCAACGATCACAAGTCTAACAATTCTGATACAGATCAGACAATATTGGTGAAGAAAAAAGGCAAACTAAAGAGAAACAAATCAGCTAGAATTGCTTCCAAACAACTTGATTTAATTCAAAATAATTATTCGTCTGACAGCTCGTTGAATCCGTCGACTAGCTGTGACGAAACCGAAGCATCTAAAAATCCAACCATTAAGAAAAAGTCAACGCGCAGAAACCAAGCCGAAATCACACCGGAATCTGGTGCTAACTCACAAGAAGCAGAGCAGAGCTTGCCTGGCCTAGGCTATCAGGGATATTATGCTCAACCGTTTACCAGCCAATACCAACCTTACATCTTTTATCAAATCGATCCGAATACAAATTTACCTGTCGCTTTAATTCCCGTCAATGCGTATAATGTATCACCTCAAGCAAACATAGACACCGTTGGCCCAATGAACCATCTAAACCAGTATTATTCTGCTTTGAATCTAAACGCATACAACTATCAACTGGCAAACTATCAATATATGCAACAATTAGGTCTAGGCTATCAAACAAACATGACGCCAATGGCTTATAGTGTTTTTGTTCCACCAAATGGACATAGCGAATCTCAAACTCAAATTAATGTTCAGTCCGAAAATCAAGCGCAAAGACCTGCTGAAAACGTTAGCGATCATTCGTCAGCCAACACGACTGATTATAGTCAAAATTCAACCAATTTACAGCAAAACTATAATGTGCCAATTAATTACAACTACAATCATAATCCGGGCCACTATGCTAGCTATCCGTCTTTTTCTAATTTGAATAACAATTATGTGCATCGAACAGGCTCTTTTTCGATGCCGAACAATAACTCTAATTTAACTGTCGAGAACAATGTCAGTCAAATTGGCAAAAATGAAAAGCAAATCAATGACTATTCCAATGCGGCAAATTCTAATACCCAATTCATGAATCCAAGATACCGAAATAATGCTTTCTAGTTTTTTTTTTCTTTGGTCTTTTTTTTTTTTTTTTACTAAAAAATGATTTAAATTAATGTTAATTAATTTGTTTTGTTTTTTTTTTTTCTTTTTATTATTAAACATGCAATTAAATTCTTATAAATTTCGTAGAGGATGTAAGAAATTTGTTTATTTTATTTATTTTAAAGCGTTTATTAATATATTTTTGTTTTGAAACGGTGAAAAAATAATACGAAATAAAAAATAGATTTAGAAAATAGAAATTAGATCGTGTAGCTTTCTTTGAAAGTGAGTTCATTTTTAGTCCTGTTTTTTCGCTCATTTTTTTTTTTTTGGAAATTTTAATTTTAAAATTTCATTTAAACACTTATGTTTCGTTTTTAAAAAAATTATTTAAATAAATTTATTTTAAAATGTTTCTTTTTTTTTTCCCAACTCCTTGTGGAGGTATTTTGAATTAAAAAACGAAAAGAACATAAATTATCAGACTACTTGTCTATCTAATAAACTGGATCAGTAACTTCATTTCAGGCCGCAAATTCAAAGTAAATATCAAGAGGTCTTCTCAGAAAATTGTTAAATCAAATCGGATGTTCTACACTCTTACGTTATTCTGAATCTTAATTGATTACAACCAAAGAAAAATTAAAGTCAAAAAAGTTCAATTTATTCAAAAGAAAGCGTTTCAATTATTAACCTTTTTTTAATTTTGGGCTGTAAGAAAGCTCTGGCTTCGTATCTTTCCTTAACCATTTTAAAATAAAATTTACCTAAAATAAATTTTTCTGTTCTAAATAAAAGACAAAATATAAAGTATCCATAAGATTTAAATTGATTATTGAACTGGTTCTTTTAAAATAATAATTAAGATTTTATTTTAGGTAAAAAAGATGAAACAATTTTCTAAATATATTTTATTTTAGTAAATTTTAATTTATCAAAATTATAAAGTATTTTATGAATAAAATGATGCTGTTTTGCGCGGATGGCAAAAACGGTTAAACAGAAACGGTTAAGTTAAGAGCAATTTTTTCTGAAGCAGAGAAAACTTAAAAAATTTAAATTTAATAAAAATATTTTCTGACCAAAATGATCACAATTGTTAAAATGTTCGATTTTTCAAAAATTTTGAAAATTTTACGAACTCAAAAATTAAATCTGTTCTGCTTCAAAAAAAAAATTGCTCTAAACTTCACCCTTCCGTTTAAGCCCTCAAGTTAGAAAATTTTTATACTTATACAAAAAAAAATTCTTTCTAAATATGAATAAAAATTTTTTTTTATTTTTTTAAAACTAAAGTCAATATTTTATAAATTTGCTATTCTTCATTGAAATTTAAATTTTAAAAAGAAATTTTAATCTTTTTATTTTACATATTAATTCCTGAATAAGAAGTCAGCCCGGCTAGCTCAGTCGGTAGAGCATGGGACTCTTAATCCCAGGGTCGTGGGTTCGAGCCCCACGTTGGGCGATT
>VANL01000248.1:0-47401 GCA_006352455.1 Brachionus sp. 'Tiscar'
GGTTATTTCATTCTATTTTTGTCAATTCCAATGAGAGCTAAAGAATTAGATATTGCAGATTCATCATCTATTATAGGCCTTATTGGTAAAAATAAAATTATTAAATTTAATCTTTATATTTATTATTTTATCAATAGGCTTAGTTAATATTCCTTCTAGATTGGGATTCGGCTTTTTAGCAGATATTCACTTTATTTCGCCAAATAATTTAAATACCTTATGTGTTATTATGGCATGTGAAAGTTGTTTTTATTTTAAAATAAATAAATCAATATTGATAAGAATAAATTATAACCTAAATTATAACCATTTTTCCATTATAAACCGGAACTTTTCAGACTTCTAGGCCAGCCCACGATATGTTATTTCAATTTTGTATTTTATTTTCTTAATCATATGTACTTTGATAGATTCTCCAAACAATTTGTTCATCTTTGGTAGTCAAGTCTTTGACTTTTGGGAATTGAGTGTAATTTTGCTTGCACTACAATAACTGACGTTTTGTCAAAGCTATTCTCATTTAGACTGTATTTAACAGGTATTACTAAGTCAACATGTAGCTCTTTACTTAAAATAAATTAAAATTTAGATTCTCGTTAGAAACCTTTCAAAATTACTTTTTCTTTTTCTGGACCTTTTAGGACTTGCTAGTATGTGGTTTATAACGAAAATAATAAAGTTAATTTCAAAGATAATCATTTGCTAAAAAATAGCCACTTCTAGCCCCAAAAAATAATAAAGAAAATTAAACAAAATTTTAGTAAATAATAAAAATAAATAAGTAAAAAAAAGAATAAGTCATTTATGGAAATAGAACATTCTATAAAAACTCATTTCTAAAAATTACAACTTTTAATTAAGACTTTAATATTTTATTAGAAAATTTCACAATTTTAAATTATTTAGTCGTTTTTAGATTAAAATTAAATTTTGTTAAAATAATTATTTATAAAGAAAAATATAAAAACTTTAATGTAAAAATAAAAATTTATTTATTGGCTAAATTATTAATTATTATATAAATATTTTTATATTAGAAATAAAACTAAAAAAAAACTTAATTAATTTAATAATCTAAAAAAAATAGCTCCCATCACCTCTGAACTCTTCTTATCTGTTTGCAGTAAATAGCTACAATTTGGCTCACATTGCCTTGCTCCCATTGACTTAAATGGATGTCATCTCCAATGATTGTGCCACATCCTCGCCCAATGTGTTGTGTCATCACAGCAGCTTAATAGGCGATTGTTCCTGATGGCATAAACAAAGCAGCTTCACTGCCAAACAGATCTCTTAAGACTTGTTCAAGTTATTTGAACAAAGAGGTCCTAATTTTCTATTTCCGGGCTTTAATATTAAAATTACTTATTACGGAAAAATGAAATCAACCAAAACATTAATGTGCCAAAAGAGTTGATTTCAAATTTACAAGCTAAACAAACAACTCAAGAACAATTTCCGACTTCATAAGATTAGAGGCAAAAAATTTTAAAAAGCTTAACATTTTAAACTTTTTCATATCTAGATGTGGTTTACATTAAGTTCGAGTGTCAATTGGAAGGAAAAATGAATATTGGGAAATTGAGAAAGATAAAGCATGTCGCAAAGTCAAAAATGCCCAAAAATAAAATATTTTATCAATCAATAATAAAATTTGTTTGAAATTTTTTTTTAAAGGATAAATAATAAAATATTTTTAATTAATAAATTTTTTTTAAAAAATATTTCTTTTTTTTTTACCAATCATTCTCGAATCAATTAGCTTTATTAAATCTGATAAGGATCTCATAAATTCTCATATTCTATCCGGTATTTGCATAAAAAGAAACCTTTTGAAAGACATTCTCATATGAATCTAATGAAATTCTCATAAAATCTCATCTTTTCTCAAATAATATCGATTTAAACGAAACTATTTTAATGATAATCTCATGTGTATTTTAATGAGATCTTGTGTGAAAATGGTCGCGCGTTTTCTTGACAGAATATTAAAAGATCTCATTGGCTTTTCCGTAAGATCTCAAAGATTTTCTCAAAAAATCTCAGATGAGATCTCGTAGAGATTTTGATATAAATCAATTTTTTTAATCACAATAAATAAATATTAAACTAAAATAAAATTTCTTTTAAACTTTAAAATACAGTTTTTGTTTTATAAGAAAAAATGTGCCTATTTAAGTTGAAAAATAATATAATCATTTGATAATTTGAGTTCATTAGAAAATCAAACCATCATCTTAGATATTAATCCAAATAATAATTTACATTTATTTTTTTACTTTTTTTTTGAAAACTTTTCATTTTTTTGATTATTTAATTAATTAGTAAATTTTAAAAAAAGATAAAACTTAAATAAGCCGAGAATTTTTGATCGCCAAAAAATCGACCATGTAAAAATTAAAAAAAAATAAAAACTATTTGTAAAATTTTTTATTCTAAGTTCTAAATCTCATTTGTATTAGCAGCTTTGTAATTTGCGGTTTTAAAAAAACCGAAGCTAATTCCAAAGCTTACAAGGAATGCAAAAATAAGTCCCAACGAGAACATAATTGAGGAATAAACAAATGCGGCTACAACACTAAATTTTTCTGATATCATACCACCTAAAAATGGTCCTAAGAAGCAACCCACTCCTCTAAATAAATTTAAAATTCCCATTGCATTAGAAAAATTTTCCATTCCAACTATATCCTTTAAATAAGGTGTCGTTATACAATTTATACCACCTTGGATAAAAAATAATCTAAAAAATATATTTGAATTTTTAAAAATGGTTACCTATGGCGGTTCCGAAAAAAACAGCAAATAACAATTGAAGGTTGTAAGTATTTAAAAAAGAATATGACCACAAAATTCCACATGCCATAATAACACATAAGGTATTTAAATTAATTGGCGAAATAAAGCGAATATCTGCTAAAAAGCCAAATCCCAATCTAGAAGGAATATTAACTAAGCCTATAAAATAATAAATAAAACTGACATTTAAATTAAAATTTAATAATTTTATTTTTACCAATAAGTCCTATAATAGATGATGAATCTGCAATATCTAATTCTTTAGCTCTCATTGGAATTAACAAAAATGGAATGAAATAACCGGAAAAAATGAAAAAATTCGACAAAGTTATCAAAAGAAGTCCAATATTCTTGCCAAGTAAACTAACATTTCCCATTTCTTTAAGAATACCAATTATTAAACTACCGGTACCATTTTTTTTTTGAATATTGCGCACTTCATTTAAACTTAGAACACTTCCACTAAATGTGTGTACTTCTTCTACTAAGTTTTGTTCATAAGTTCTAAAAAAAATACTTTTTTTTTTTATTCAAGAAAAATGAGTTGGTTTACTTTGGTTTAGGTTTTGTAGGTACTGGTCTCAGTAAAGCGCCCAATAGACAACATTGGAGAATTATCGAACCAAGTATAATTAATGTCTCTTTCCAACCAAATGAATCGACAAGAATTTGAGAAAATTTGGCAAATGCAAACGCTCCGACACCTTTTTATTTTACTATTTAAATTAAAAATTATATTTATTTTTAATTTAATGTTTACCGCTGCCGGCCATTGTAACTCCAGTAGTAACGCCCTGCAATTTATCAAAATATTGAGCTACTATAATCAACGATGAAATATAAGTGCATCCAGTTGAAACTCCTAATAATTTTTTAATTTTAAATTTATTTAATAATTCATTTATCAGTTTTGTCAAATAAATAATTTTGTTCTCTTTTTACTACTTGAACAAGTATGAGGCAATATTATCTTTACTGTATGAAATAAAATTTTTCAGATGAATTTTAATTTTGAGGCTACATCTTAAAATATTATAAAATTTGTCTTTTACTAAGAATACAAAATTAGAAAATTTTAAACTATTTAATGTACATTCTCAAAAATATACTTTTATTTAATTAGAATTGATTAATTTCCGATTTCAATTGCTAATAAAGAACACTTCAGTTTTCATTTTAAATATAAAGAGATTGGTGAAACTGGGTGTAAATTTTTCTGAAAGAGACTAAATTTTGTATAAATATTTTGTCACTATAAGAAAGATTTAACAAATTTTGTTCACAATTGTTAAAATTTGCAATTTTTCAAAAATATTTGAAATTAAAAATTAAATTTTTTAAAATTCTCTTCCCTTGAAAAATTTACTCCTATCCTCTCATATCAGGAAAATAAATTAAAAATTTTCCATAGCTTGTATTGATCCGAAAGAATCATACTTATGGCCTTAATAAAACTAAACTAATTTTACGAAAATATTTTTAAAAGTTTATGCTTGGATTTTTTTCAATCATGCCTCAAAATATTATTTGAAAAAAGTTATTTTAGAAATAACGAGATAATGATTAAATTTGTTCTACTTCTATTTTCAAAAATTATATTTAGTTTAAATAGATAAAAAATTAAACCTCCTATAACTCCATAGCTTATCATGACTAAATAAATTGATGGCGAGTAGGCAGAAATAACGTAGCATAGCGCAGTCACAACTGCACCACCCATTACAACTGGTCTGATTCCAAGCTGATTAGTTAAACCAGCCACAATGGGACCTTTATTTTTTTTAAAAATATAAATTATAATTTATTTGAAAAATAAAAAATAATGTTAAAAATTACCGCTACAAAATAAAAATCCAGTATTCAAGCTACTCAAAAGATTTATTTTTTCTTGGGTTTCTTTGAAATTATCTTTTATATCAGGTAAAATGATGCCAAATGAGTACATGCAACCATCAATTATAAAACTGATAAACTACAAGGTATTGATAAGACTATTAGTGCTGATAGGTGTTAAATAATTTAAAAAATTCTTACAAAACTGGCAGCTAGAACAACCCAACCATATCCGCCATCGGGAGGGGCCGGCACTCTTTCTTCTTTAGCACTCTTCCCTGACATTTCTTTTATTAAAATAAAAATATATCTTATAAGTAAATATTTTTTGTTTTAAAAAGATCTGAGCTAACTAAAGCCTTAAGTTTATGATTTAAGTTTCACAAAAATATCATCAACTAAAGAAGTGTCTAGTTTTTAAACACCAAAGTTTCGTTGAGTATCAAATATTTCAGCACTATTCTTATTTATCTTATAGCTAAGATTATCACAAATGAATTTTTCATATGATTAGACAAGCGTTTGCCTAAAATTTAGTATACAGAATAGAATACGATTTGTCGCTAAATTTTTTATTTTAGTCTTTAATTTGATAAGATAATAGTGAAATTTTAATAAATTTTTAAACTGCTTTAAAACTCTAGTTGCTCTTTTAAAAACTATGACTTTATCTATGGAAAGTTTGTTTGTAAAATTTTAATTAGTTTTTTTTGAATTTTTCGAAAGAAAGATAAAAACTTACGCAATTTACGTTGTTGGCGCTCGTTTTCACTCAGCTCCATATTTTACCCAAAATTACTCTATCTTAATATTTAATTTAAATGCTTTTTTGAAAAATACTTTGTATTTTGGTCTTTTAGAAAACTAAGATAAAACAAACTAAATTCTCATTTTTATATATATTTTTTTCGCCTTTTTTTTTGCTGATAGTTCTATTTTAGTCTAATTAAAACAACATGGATGAAGACTCTTGGCATTTATCATATGATGCAACTTCAACTAACAGTTAGGCAATATCTTCAGGCTAAAAAAATCATTTAAAACTTGTTTTAAATTTTCAATACTAAAATTGTCTAGCTTCAAAATTAAATTAAAAAAATAAAGTTCACTTGATGCTATTATTTGTCAATTCAAAAGAAAAAAATCATATAAAATTTTGATTATCTTGATTTAAGTTTTTAAACTATCGTAATAAAATATTTTATATAAAAGTTTTTTGCTATAGCCATAAAAGAAAAACTCAGATAATTTCCTGTAATTTAAGCAAAAATTTTAAAAATCCAACTTTTTATAATTTTTTATTTTTCTAAATTAATTTCAAGAAATAATTTAAGAGTAATTTTTTAACTTATTGGTATGGTTTTGAAAAACGGTTTTTTAAAAATTTCGGGTGTATTAAAAAGCAGAAGATTTTATACCTGGATTATTTTGGCTTTATCACTAAAAAAAAATAAATTAACTTGAATTCTAACTAGTTTTTTTTTTAAATATTTACAACTTTTTAAGTTGCTTAAATCTGATTTTCTGGTTTTTAGATTTAGTTTTATACATCTACCTTAATTGAAAAATTATTTATTTTAAAAAAAATTTAAACTATAATGTAAAATTAGAAATAAAAAATTATCTCACCTGATTGCATGAATTATTTTTTTGAAAAAAAAATTTTATGATAATTTAAAATTTTTCTCAGACTTAATTTAGCATTTTCATTTCAGGTTATCAGAATCTACAAATTTAAGCAATAAGTAAAAGTAATTTTGTTTCCAAATCAAAGTATTTAAATATTTGAAGACAACCTTTTGGTGAGAAAAGAGAATTTTTCTATACAATGCTTTTTATGGATCGTTTAACTTTTGTCGTGGGCCAAATAATTTATCAAGGAAATAAATGAGGCAAGCAAAGATATAGCTGAGCATTTAGTTTTTCTTTTAAAATAATTTTCATAGATAAATAAATTTTCATAAGACTTTATTAAGTAATTTAAAAAAAATTAATATTTAACTATAAAAGGAAGATATTTGAATGAAAAATGAGTTTCTCAAGAAAACCCAAACTCTCAATTTAAATTTAAGGTGCTAAAACTTGTCGAAAACAAGTAAAACATTTAATTCACTGTTTTCACCAATCTTCACTGTTGTTTAAAAGAATATTTTTCATCTTTTTAAATATTTTAAAAAAGATATCTTTACAGAATGGAAATCATTTTTGCTTTAGAGAAAACCATAACATCAAAAGTTCAGATTTTACTTGATTTCATAGTTATGGCATCTGAAATCAAGTAAAAACCAAACATATTTTGAATGGAAATAAATATTTAACTAAAATAATAAGATGTCAAAAAAAATGAAAAAAAAAATGAAAACAAATAACACATTTTTGACTTTGTCTTATTTAATGATTATTCATTATTGCTTAGGAGATTTCTGTTAATTTCTGAATCGCCAAGGGTCTTGATTGTCGTTTCATTAGTTTCATTGATATCTTCTCGTTTTTTAGCTGGTTTACACATGGTCACAAAGCTAACTAACGAAGCCAAAATCGTGCCTATAATGAAGCACAAGGCTGAGAAGTAACAAAAATTGGCTTTGCCAAAAATTCTAACAACTTCTCCTGAACAAAGTATAAAAATAAATGATAATTTATAGAGAACAAATTACAATAATTTTACCGCCCAAAAATGGTCCTAAAAAGCAACCAAATCCTCTGAACAAATTAATAATGCCAGTTGCGTTACTGAATTTTTTAAGGCCAACTAATTCACATAAATACATGGTTGTTAGAGAATTCATACCAGCTATTATTGTAAAGAATAATTTTATATTAAATAATTAAAAAGCTATTAAATATCATGAATTACATATTAAATTACATTTTAATTTTTTAACTAATTTTTTTTCTTCAAATTTTTAGAATTTAAATTTTTTTTTTAATTTGTTGCTTAAAATGGTTGAGCAGTTCATGATTTTGGATAACCTAAATTAATTTTACTTACCGATACCAATAGCCCATACAGTAACAAACGCTACTTGAGACAAATATGTTGTCTTAAGTAAAAAGTAGAATATTAGAGGAACAGTAGCAAGTGCAACGGCAAAAGTATTTAGATTGATAGCCGAAATAAATTGTTTATCAGCGATTATACCGTAAATCATACGAGCTGGGATGTTGATTATTCCGATAATACTGAGCAAAAATGCTGCTTTTTCTTCTTCAATTCCATTTTCTTGTGCAACATCGGAAATGTACAAAAATGGGGTAAAGTAACCAGTGAAAAGGAAAAAATTTGACAATGTAATTAAGAGGAATCCAAAATTTTCTTTCAACAGACGAAAATCAGTCATTTCTTTAAGAATTTCGCAGGCCATTCTTAAAAACGAGTTTCGCTGATGTAACGGAAGTTTAAGGTCCTTTTCGGGCACATTTAAACTGCACACTGATCCAACAAAGGTTTGAATTACACGGTCTTTTTCAAATGTTTCTTCATCTACTGACAATTGCTTGTTCGGATGATTCAGACTCTTCAATTCTCTGAAAGAAAAAATTTTAAACTTTAAAAAAAAATTTAATTTGCTTACACATTTTTTGTTTTTTTAGATGATGCGGAGCTTGGATTAAGAGGTCGCAAAAAAGCTCCGCATACGGCTGATTGTAAAATGATGCTGGCACAAATCGACATGGTAAATTTCCAGTCATATTTTTTAATTAGATAACTCAGAATTGGAGCAATAACAAACGAGCCTACACCACTGCCGGCCATAGTGATGCCAGTGGCAACACCTCTTTTTTTGTCAAAGTACTCGGCGATAATGATCAAAGAGGATATGTATGTGCAGCCGGTAGACACGCCGCCAATAATTCCATAGAATGTCATCATTAAATATATGCTTGGGGAGAAAACAGTCAGCATGTAGCATATGGAAGTGACGATGGAGCCTCCAATAATGACAGCTCTACACCCGAATTGATTTGCCAGGCCGGCCACAATCGGACCACTGCAAAATAGAAACCCTGTGTTAAACGAGCTAAGCAAGTTGCCTTGACTGTCTGGCGTATTGGTTGTTTTCTTAATTTCACTTAGGATCAAACCAAAAGAGTACATGACTCCGTCGATAATGAAGCTGATAAGCTAGCAAAAAATTCAAATTATTCATATTTATTTAGCATATAAGGTGGTAAAATTACAAATGAACCAGCAAGAACGATCCAGCCGTAGCCTCCATCAGGCGGCGGATTTATTTTTTCTTCAAGCTGCTCCTGCGGCTTTTTTTTACCTGATTTATCTGAGCCAACAGTCATTCCACAATATTTTCTATATAAACTAAAAGGTAAAATAAAAAGAAAATAAATGAATTAAAGAAAACTTTGATAAAATAGCTTTAAAATCGATTTGTTTATTTAAATTGAAGAAATAATTTTTTTGTTAAATTAAACAAAGAGCCTTTTATTGGATCATTTTAAATTATTGAAATTTTTTTTTTAAATTTTATCATTCAATCTAAAAGATGATGATTGACATACAAAGCTTTTTAAATTAGCTAAGAAAAAAAAAAGAAAAAAACTAGTAAACATAGAATGGATTAAAACGATTTGTTTGATACACGTGGAAAAAAGCTAAAGCTATTCAGTTTTTGAATTCAATTTTGCTTTATTTTAAATTTCAATGCGTAACTTAATATGTTTATTATCGCAAGTAATTCGATTTAAAATAATAAATTCATTATTTGAACTATTGATTAAAATTAGCTTACTTCAATAAAAATAAAATAAAAACAAAAACTCATCTCTCAATTTGTATCAACTGGTTTTTCGTTATTAAACAAGCAAAAATTTATTCTCAATTTATTTAAAATAGAAATTCTCGCACTAAATAGCATCAAAATTGGCCAACTTTTGGACATTTCTATCTGATTATTCAGCAAATTTGAAACTCAATTAATTTTTATTTTAATCTAATCAATTTACTTGTGAATAAAAGAAATTAAATAAAAATTTTAAATTTTAATTTGGATTAAAAAATTTTGCTTTTATTTTTTGTTTAGTCAAACTTTTAAACACTTTAATTTAAATTTAAAAGTAAAATAAACTACTAGCCTATGTGTAAAATATAAATTTTGATTTCATAGTCATTGATTGAAGCATTCAAACAATAAATGACTAAAACAAAGACCCTTTAAGACATAAGAACTTTTAAAATTAATTTTTTTAGACTTTTAAGTTAACAAACTGTAAGAAATTCTAAAAATTTTAACCGCTCAATAGTCTTTGCTTCTCCTGACTTTGACTTGAGATAAATTTTCATGCTAAATGAAAAAATTAAATTTATTTGGCATCTTAGATTTCATCTTGATTATATGACAGCATTTTTATGCTTATAAAAATGCGAAAATTGAATTTAGCCGTCAAAGCAGATAAGTTAATTTTACATATAATTTCATGATAAACATATTTGTTCCTAAAGTTAGCGTCATTCAGCGATCTCTTGCTGAATTTCGATGTTTACTGAATAATCATTAATTAAAAAAAGCCTTCATTTCTTTAACCAAAATGCGCAATTGATAGCTATTTTCCACGTGTTTTTTTTTCTAAAGCAACTATAGAGAAAAAAAATTGAAAATAAAAATGAAGTAATATTAGAAAATAATAATGCAATATTTTCTAAAATCATGCAACTAAATTTTCTTGAACTAAAGACTAGATATTTAATTTAGCACAAAAGCTAAAGTGATTTCTAGTCCAAACGATAACCCAATAAGAACGGACTCTTCCTCAATTGCTCGGGTTGCTTAACAATACAAAATGAACAATATTGCAAATTTTAATAAATTATGTCTAGTTGCATAGCCAAAGAAAGAAATCATCAAACATAAAATTTTGTTTATAATTCAAGCGTAATACTCGGATTGTTGGGCAATATTAAGATTTGTGTAGATACATAAACTTAACGAGTGCTATAAATTATTATAATGTGACCAGATGGTCGATATTTCAAATCCGATACTCAGTTGAATAAATTAAATTCTGCACCTTTAATTATTTTCTAAAAACGAAGCTTCGAAAGCCCCCTCGAATCAAATCGATATTTTTAGATTGTCTAGCTTGTAAATAATAAAATATTTGAAGCTGATTTTAAAAATAAAATTAATTGCTTAATAAGTTGAAATTCACTTGAAAATTTTATTTTTATCTAAACTCATTTAATTGACAGTTAATTTTGATTTTTTGATAAAATAATAAAAAATATTATGATATTTTTTTTTTAACTTGAAAATAAATTTCCAACTAGACAAAAATCTTTAAAATTTATAGCAAAAAAATGCTTATTTTTTTTAAAAAGCAAAACATGCAAAAACAAAAAACTTTAAACCTTAATTTTTTTTCAGATAATAATTAGCTTTTAAGAAAAACTGGAAACAAAAAATTAAATAAAGCATGACATAGTAGTTTAAAAAAAAACTAAAAATAAGACCTAGTAACCAAGGTAATAAAAAAAAGTGCCAAACTTGGATTGATTTAAAAGTCTAAATCATCATGATGTAATAAATAAGAAGTTTTTTGCTCCATGAATATTCTCAATTCTGATTTTTCGAAATTTTTAAAATTGGATTAAAAATAAAGAATTTCATTATTTTTTAACTAAAACAAATTACCTAAACTATTAGACTAAAATGAAAAACTTGGATCAATTAAAGCTAAATTTGATGGGTGTGTTAAGCATTATTTCAAAATGTTTTAAAAAAAGCTATATTTTATATATTTTATACTAACTGGTATCAACAAATTACTTTACATAATAAAAAATATCAAGCGGCTTTGTTTGATTTACTTTTAGAAATATTTCGAAATAAGTAACAACCCATAATGACTGCTTTTAACCTTTATAAACTAAAAAGCATAAAGCCAAATTGATATAATCCAAGCTTTTCGAACTATTCTATAGTTAAGATATAAGAGTAATTTACCAATTGGTTGTTTGTTGGTTTTATAATGAACTAAAGTGACCTCTAGAAAACAAAAGGATGAATAAAATTATTAATTCTTATTTAAATTTAATCAAAATTCAAGTTTTTTTATTAAACAATCAGCAGATTTTTAAAATTGACAGACAAAAATTTTACCATAATTTTTTATTGACTAAAGTTTTAAGACAAACTTAATGCATTAAATAAAAAAAATTATAAATT
Organism: Brachionus sp. 'Tiscar'; assembly: GCA_006352455.1. Classification (NCBI taxonomy): domain Eukaryota; kingdom Metazoa; phylum Rotifera; class Eurotatoria; order Ploima; family Brachionidae; genus Brachionus; species Brachionus sp. 'Tiscar'. Next base: position 11,814 of record VANL01000248.1, read on the forward strand.
TAGTAGAAATAGCTTATTAAAATAAACAAAATATTAGCTAATATTTTTTATATAGAAATAAATTATTTATTTTTTGTTCTGCTAATAATTCAATTCAATTCAACTTTAGCTTTATGTTTTTATTAACGCTAAAAAGTTTATTAATTAATCAAGATTTATATTTGGCAAAAAAAATTAATTCAAATGAATATATAAAAAAGTTGAGAAAATACTTAATAATATTCGAGTACATTTTTCATGGAGTTCCATGGTTCATAATTAGTTTTGGAATTTTTCTACTTGCCAATGAAAAAGTATCATACCACTCATTGATATTTATAAAAGGTTTTATTAAAAAACAAAGCTGAATGTTTTTATCTGAAAAAAATAAATTCGAATTTTAGGACTCATAATTGATTTAATAGTCGTCGGATTGTTGAAACTTATAACAAGACGAGCACGACCATCATTTAATTCAGAAAAAGAAATGGTTGCCGGAACAAATATTGGTCCCGATAAGTTTTCCTTTCCAAGCGGTCATTCTTCTAGATCGGTTCTCATTTGCAGCCTTTTGATTAATATAAGCAATCAATGCTTTTCTTATAAAAAATTATACAAAATAACATTAATAGCATTTTTTTGTTTTCTAGCAATCGGGACATGTTTATCAAGAGTCCTTCTTTTGAGACATTATTTATCAGATGTATTGGCTGGCGTAATTTTAGGACTCTTTTTCTTTTACTTAGCCAATTTTATATAAAAAGAAGACATCCTTATTTGACCTGTTGTTTCGCTACAGGTTTAATCAAAAAATAATAAAATTCTTTTAAAACCTATTTTATTTTTTTTTCTGAATTAAATTTTTTTTTCTAAACAAAGTAGTTAAGTAATTTTACTTTATTTAAAATTTTAAATTAAATAAATATTTATTTATTTAAAATGCTTATCTATCAGGAAATAATTAAGTCTAAAAATTCATTATGAATTAAGAAAGTAATTTAGGTCGTGCATTATTATGCAATATTCAACTCATCTTTCAACTGGGCGTTTTGAAGTTGCTTTATCTCCAATTGATGCTAAAAGTATTAACACATGGTCTAATATTCAACAAATGCCTGATTAAAATTAAGTTTTTTATTTACTTTTATTCTTTTTTTTTTTTTGATTTTTTAAAAAATAAAGATTAAATTATCATGAAAATATTTCAAATGTTTCAAATGACCACTTGTTTTAAAGAGGGAGATTCAAATTGAGAATAATTTTTTCAAGAGCGGAACATTTTAGAAAATTTTTTAAATCAGGAAAATTTTCTTAGTTATTGAAAAAGCACACACAGTTCAACAATTATAAAATTTGTTTAATCTTAATCTTCATTTTTTTGGTAAGAAAAAAATTCTATTAAATTAAAATTTTTGGTTATTTGCTTTGCTCCAAAAATAATTGCTTTCAACTTCGCCGTCTCTTTAAAGCTAACATTACAAAAAAAAACAATACTTATATTGCAAAATTAAATAGAGTTTCAAAGCCTTTTAACAAATAATAAACTCATAACAAAAATAATAATAATTCTACTCATCTCATCCCAATTACTATTGTGACATAAACAGAAAACTTGACAGAAACTTTATTGTTAATACTGCATTAAATTAAAAAACTTTACCACGTGATCCAAGACTCGAAATACATCTTTGACGCATGCGGTGTAAGTTAAAAATGTTGTTAACATGGGCGAAATGGTATTTATTGCCTGTGCTAAAGTTGTATTTCGGGTTGTGAGGTTGCAATATCGAACGAGGGAATACGGTAGTAAGCAAAATTTCATAAGCATTAGATCATAGTATTCTACTGTGAAATTATTGACATTAAATTTTACTTGAGCTGGTTATTTAGTTTTTTAACACTAGAAAGCCCGAGGGGTTTTTTAGACCCCTTTTTGAAAAATTTAAACTTGAATATTATCTCAGAGATATAAAGTTTTAAGAAATTACTCAAAAAAACTAAAAATAAAATTGTAAAAATTTTAAATTTTTTTTAATTTTTAAATAAATTTTATTAATTACTCTTGAAATTTTAATTTGAAATTTTTGTAAAAAATAAGCCGGGCTTTCTAGTGTTAAAGAATTACAACAAAATAAAAAAAGTTGAAATTTTATTCTAATTTTTAAAGATATACCAAATATTTTTCAATAAGTTAGTCCAGTTAAATGTTTTAAATCAATGCTTAAGTCATAGTTCAGAAACGCTCTCTAAGCAGTCTGATACCAATTTATACTTAATAATGATTAATTGAATAAAGTAATCAAACGATTTTTAGTTTTTAAAAAAATCAATCTTTTAGATTTAATCGTTTCTCTGGAACATCTGTCTTTTTTAAAATAGAAAAAAAAAAAAATATATATTTTTAATTATATTTTGACTTGAGTTAAAAAGCTCTATGGAAGCGCATTTAAAAAAGTACTTTTATTTCTCAAATGAATTTCGCGAATGTGATCAATCAAGTCTTGAGATTCACTGGCAGTTAAATGGCAGTTGAATGTTCAAATCAATACAGTCAGGAATTACTAAAATAACTAAAATAGCATATTAACTATATCAAATTTTGTTGATGTCATTTTTTAATTACATAGAAAATTAATTCTGTTGAGATATTTTTTAGAATTTTTTAAACTGATATTCGACTAATGATAGTCCAGCGCTTTGAATAAATATTTTTGACAATGATATATGAGTCTGTAGATAATTTATCTACCAGTCAACCAAATGTAGGGTTGCTAGAAATCTACAAAATCAAATTCTCAGTATTCTTGCATTCAAAAGATATTGAGATTTGAGATACAAATTTTTTCTAACACACAAAACGTTCTATATTTTAAAAAATGTATTATTAAAACTAATTTTTAATAAAAAGGATTTTTTTTTCAAAAATCTTATTTATTCTTTCATTAATTTTGATTGAATGGAGCTATTACATTTTTATATGTATCTTGATTTATAAAATCCAAAGCTATAAAGTTTGGCTTTTTTCCATTTAATGCCGGATTGCACTGTTTTTTCAGTCTTTCAACTATCAATTCTTTTGTGTTCATCAGTTTGACTGTAATCGGGTCTACGAAAATACGCTTTGCAACAACACCGTAGTAATGATGCAAAAGGAAAAGCTTTTTTGAATTGAACAACTGCCCACTATGCTCACGTTCATCCATTTTCAATGTCGAATTTAGACTCCAATTGGGTCTATTTTCAATTTTATCTAGACTGAAACATCTAGATATTTCAATGCTAGGCGAACTTGTATTAAACAAGTTTTTGTACATCTCAAAATCTGAAATATTTACTTTTAGGTAATCATTCATCCAAATATAATGATTTTGCAACAGAAAATCTCTTGAGCGTATAAAACCCGGCTTTTGTCCGGCTCGTGAAGCTCTCTTTTCATCATCAAAAATTAAGATTCTATTATCAGCATCAACCATGTGTTTTATTTTAGGCCAGCCTTTATTCAAAACATCCCATTTTGAGCTATATGGATCAAAAACAAGACTGTTAAAGTGCTTTACTCGTGTAAAAACCCTTTGGAGTAAGTTTGTGTCGTTTAGATAATTTTCGAGAAATATTGTTACTATTTGATCCGGATTATTTTTTAGAAATTTTACTATTTTTTTCAATGCATAATCTAGTCTTTTAACTGAAAATCCATCTTTTAATGTATCGGAACACTTGCCATGGCATAGACAAATACCTTGACAATTACATGTGCCAAAAAATGATTCAAAATCAGAACATTGTGAAAAATCAATATCAAACATAAATCCGCGAACACCGCTCTCAAGTTGTTCATCAATGCTAAGATTCTGATTACTAGCCAATTCGATAACTCCATTATCTGGCCAATTTATATGAGAATTGTGAGCGGTCAGCCAAGTAAATTCATCAAAGTTTTTATCCAAGTATTTTTCTCTGTCGTTTGTTGTATTGATTATTTGATAGCTAAATTGAAATTTTAAAAGAAAAATGCATGCTAAAAATAATTGACCAGCCATTTATATATATTATGAAATTTTATTAAAAATATTTATTTTTTATAATTTTTTTTCTTTTTTATATTTAAAAAATAATTTGCCCTAAATACAGAACTGGGTTATCTATTGCCTCAAGTATGTTAGATTTTTATCATAAACAATTATTGAAATTAATTTTATAAGAATTTTAATTTTAAACAAAACAATCAATTAATTCCTTTAATTAGATTAACTAAGCAGGATATGGAGCTTATTTATTGATCAAAATTTCTCATCATAAAGCTCGTATAGCCGAGAAGTTTGAATTTTAGTCACACAAGCAGAGGTTCTAAGGTTCGATTCTCGTTAAGGGAGAATAAATCTTACTAATGTCTTTTTAGAACGTATAGAATGCTTTTTGCTTTTTTTGTTTCAAAATCTAGTCCTTAACAATAATAATAATAGCAAGCTAGACTTGCGAAACAGGAGGATCTCATCTATGGTAACTGTGGTATGTACACTTAATCAGTAAAATTTGGGTCCAAGATTTTATTTTTTAGGTCACCATTCCCTCTTGTCGATTCTACCGAGCCTCAGGACTTCATCCATGGTAGGTTTCTCCTTACGTCTGTACTTATCCAGTCTGTTTTTGAATAGGTTGATGGATAGAGATTGAACGATCTCTTGGGATAGGGCGTTCCATGGCATAGTCACTCTATAAGTGAAGAAGTTCTCTCTCTGTTGGCTGGTGGCTGGAAGTGGTAGGACAAAGCTGTGCTGGTTGGAGCTTTTTCTTGTTCTTCGGTTGACTTTGACAGACGGAGCTTTGTGCCAGTTTACAATTAAAGAATTGAATAAGATCACCTCTTGTCCTCCTGTCCTCCAGGGAGGTCAAGTTTAGTTTAAGTTTCTTTTAAATTTTTTTTCAATAAAACAAAAATCTTGATCAGAATTTTTTTGCTGTTATAAATCATCCTTTTAAAAAAAACTAAAGTAGCATTGACATAGGTTCAAAACATGAAAAATAGAAAGATGTATGATAGATGACGCATTCAGAAAAAAGAGTAAGTGTGTAGTTAACTTGAATAAAAATTTTTCTAAATTAAACAGGGATTGTCAACTTTAAAATACACATACAAATTTTTTGTTAGACATACCGTGTTATTGAAGAAAAATTTAATTTTTTTCTGTATTAATATGTACCTTCTCTTTCATAGAATCAATTATATTCGTTTTGGAAAATATCTTCAATGGAATATTTTCGTATATTTTTTTGGTCTTCATTTAAAAAAGAATTAAAACATCTATAAGTCAGAGCCATAATGAGAAGAGCAGTATTTTAAAATAAGATGAATTTTTTCAAAAAAGGCGGTTTTCAAAAAAAACATGAATTTGATCTCAATAAGTATGTTAGAACACTATACAAGTCAAGATCCAAAAAACATGATACCGTTCTTTAACAAATCCTCAAGAATAAGCTATTTGTGGGTTTTAAGATTCGAGAAATAAATTTATGATTTTATAAAAGAGCAGATAAATAAAAGAACACTAAAAAATATTGAATACGTTTAGGTAGGGCTAATAATAAATGGAATTCTTCTTAAATAATGGCTTGTCCAAATAAACATGGTAAAAAAAAATATTTTTTGTGGTAGAATAAGAAATAAATTTTTTTTAATACTTTTGGTTTTTTTCTAATTAATTTAGTGTCAATGTGATAAAAAAATTGTCATTTTGTATTTTTATTTTTTCCTAATTCTAATAAATTTGGGCTCAAAAAAATTAAATTTTGGTGTATTTTATTCAATATTTGTGGTACATGAAATAAATAAGTCTTTTTAAACAGTCTGATACAAATTTTTAATAAGCATATTTTGCAACAAAAATTAAATTATTTTATTATTTTGTGATTTTAGAATTTTGATTAAAAAAAAATTCAATAATGATTAAAATTTATTTAGCTAAAAACAAAGAAAAGATGTAGCATAAAGAACCGAAAAAAACGGTCCGGTTCTTGAGTGTTAATGATAATGAATTTTTACCATATTTAAAAAACAATAAAATATTGTGTTTAAAATTTTTAAGATTAGTTTAGTATTTTTATTGTTCGTGTGACATCGTCTAAATTTATTTAAAAAATTCTAAATTTAAAAAAATAAATATTGCTTCTAAAATTTTCTTTTATTTTGATATTAATTATTCATTTTATTTAATAAAGAATACTTTTTTTAAAAAAAAAAAAAGAGAAATAAAAAATGATAAGAAATTTTAAAAAATATTTAAAACTTTCGAAATATTATTTATTTATATTGATATGAATTTAAGATCAAACAAATAATATGTACCTGATATAAAAAAGAAAGAATTGATAAAGATTGTGTTATTTTTAACTTTCTTTACGTTTATTTAATAAAACCTTATATCTTTACATGAGAATTTCTTAAATTCGAAAAATTTTCGTTTAAATTTATTTAAAATATAAGAAATTATTTTAAAATCATTTCACAACGATTAACCGGGTTTTTTTTTTAAAAACAAAATGAACAAATCTTAAAAATTAGCTCAGAGAATTAATATGGAACGCTTTAGTTACATGTTCAAAAGTTATGTAAGATATACTAGCTGCAGGACCAATTTTTAAAATATGCAAAAAAAATCCTCTATAAACACCGGGGAGGCCGTCTTTTTTCCAAACTTGCACTAATAAGCTAAGAGTTTTTTCACTCGGATTACGATTTGACTGTAGACGAGTTCTTGCAAATAGCAGCGGATAAACAATCAAATTTCCGAAACATGACGAAAAATTGCCTAGAACAAGTTTTTCCACCACATTTGGTTCATCTTTTTGCATTGCATTGCTATAAGTCTTTTTTAATGTTTCGTATGTCGCTAAATCAATACCAGTACTGGGTACAATTGCAACCGAGTTGGCTATGAGACCACGGTAAAAAGACCGCGGCCCAAATTTTACATATGTTTTGTATATACAATCACAAATTGATTTGTATTCACCAGTGGCTCCTAAATTCATTAGGGTTTTGACCGTCTTTAGTGGATATAAAATCAAGGTTGACACAAAGCCGGCAGCACTTCCACATAAAAATTTTTCATTAAAAGATATTGAGGACTTTTCTTTGTTCAAAAGATGTTTGAATTTTTCATAGGCAGCAAAACGAAATGCGCTTTCCGGTGCTGTCTTGACTACGTTAACAAAATTTCCTCTCCATAAGCCGGTCCATTTTCCTTCTTTTAGCATCCAAGTCCAGACTTTTCTCAAATTTAATTCACCATGTTTTCGATCGACACTTTCTACTTGATAAACTGTGCGAAGTCTATCTATCGGAGCCGTGCTAATTTAGAAAAAAATAAAAAATTTCTAAAAATAAGCTAAAAAAAATTACAGAGTTCTAGACACTGCACCGCTAGCAGCGCCGGCGCCAAACTCAATCAAAAAGCGCAAGTTTTTTTCATTTTCAAACTCTTGTAACTTCGGAACAGTAAAGGGCAACGAAGATGTTGAATTTTTACGCTGTCTATTTTTGACTATTTCATTGACTAATAAGGCACTTTTGCTTTTTGTCGAAGGCTGCATGCCCTTATCTTAAGCTAATGTTGAAATCATAAACAAATTTTTAAAAAAATCGAAATTCTTTGCATTATTTATCCTCAGACACTCCTTTTTATAAAAAATTTTTAATGAATCAAATTATTATGAAATTCCCCTTTTTTTTTAGACATTAAGTATTTTTTATTATTAAATCAACTAGCTTATGAATGATGTATGAAAAAATTCAAGAAAGCTTTCATTATTTTAAGCAAAAAAAAATTCTAATAAAAAAAAAAAATTGAACCAAAAAGGAGATAGTTGAACTAGTTAAATTATGCCTTATTAAAATTTTCATTATTTTTATGATCAAATGTTAGCAAAGTTTTGGAATATAAAATAGAAACACGTTCTAATCTCTAAAATTGCTCCTTTATAAAAAATTCAAAATGATTAATTAATTTGTTGAATATCAACCTTTATTTCATTTTAAAAAAAAAATTAAATTCAAGCATATTTAAACGAGACAAGTGGCCAACAAACACAGCCAAAAATGAAAATATACAAATAATTTATCTGAATTTTAGGAAAAAAACTAAAAAGAAAATATCAGAGTCATGCTTTATCATTATTATTTATTTATTTGTTTATCTGTACCGAACTAAATGCTCCTTCAGATTAAAAATGTAAAATAGAATTAAATAAAATAAAAGAAAAATAATTGATCAAATTTGATAACAAATTATGTAATCATCAAACATGTGATAAAAAAAATCGATGTTCACCAACCGGGCATAATTTTACTGATCACTGATTAAGTGAATATATGATCACAAATTGTACATGAACCATACATCTTTAAACAAAGATTCTAACATGAAAAAAAATTAAAAATTTCTAAAAATAAACTAAAAAATATATAAATTTAAATTTAAATTTGAATAAAAATTTTTATTAATAAATAAACATTTATTTATTTGTTTTGAATGACATTTTTAAATATTTAAAAAGGAAAAATCATTTCCTTTAGAAAAACCAAAGATTCATCTATTTTTCATGGGTTCAAAGTCATCAGGTATTGAACTATAAGCTTCATTTATTTCTTCGCTGCTTGTTCCCTTAAAATTAATTTTTAATCAACTAACATAGTTTAAAAGTTTTTTTTCTAAATTTTTATTACCATCATCAATTTTTTCTTTAACTCCATTTGTCTTAGCAAATCCTTCCATAATCTTATTTGCTTCTTACCATCTACTTGAACTGAAGCGGCTGACTTTGATTTATCTTTTAGAGTTTTATTTAAAACTTCTTGCTCATTTATTTTCTTATTCAATTGATCACGCAGTGATTTTTCGCTGTTATTTTTGGTATATGCTTTGACTTCGTCTTGGGCTCTTTTGTGCAATACCAAGTATATCAATTTTTGTGAGTTAAAGTAGTGATATCTAGCTTCAAAAATTCTATTATCGTCAGCAAGGCTTCGTACTTCAGCTTCCAATTGAGATCTATTGCTTTCATATCCAGCATTTATTTTATCGTATTTTGCTTTTCTTTCTTCATATTCCCCACTGATATCCTAAGGATTTAATCAAATCAAAAATAAAATTTAAAAAAATTCTTTTTTAATTTTAGAATACATCAATGGCCTCTCTCAAAGCCTTTAAATCTTTTAAAACAGGAGCTAATTCGCTCTTTTTTTGAGATATTTTTGATGCTATTTCTTTTTTAGACATCAATTCATCGGTTCTTTCTTTTAAATTTTTTGACTCATCGTCAAATCTTTCTTCAGTAGGCTTTAAATTAAGATAAATTAAAAATTAATTTAAAATTGAAAAATTTTTTTCGTTTATTACTAAATGTTCTTTCACTCCGTCAAATTTTTTCCTAATAATTTCTTCAGTTCTTTTCAAAGTAACATATTCGGCTTGAAGCTCAGCAATTTCTTGCCGTTTGCTCTTGTAATTAATGCCTTTGCTTCTCAATTTGATCACAAATCGTTTAAACTAAACTTATTTAGAAAAGAATATTTTTCCTTTATTTTTCTAGCTTACATCTTCAGGTTTAATCATTTCGCCTTCTTCTCCCATGTTTTTGCGCTTTTCTTTCAATTGTTTTTCCAAATTAGTCTGCTCGAGCCTCAAGTCCTTCAGATTCTCAGCCATTTGTTCTTTTTTTCTAGAAATAATTATGGCCTGTTGACGAAACATAATAAGCTTTTCGTCGGATAAATCACGATTTTTATCCCTTTTCTCAATCAATTGAGCCACCTCTCTATTTACATTATCGATTTTTTTACGTATATCATTTAATTCGGTTTGACTCAAGGCCGGCTTGGAGCCAATTTCTTCACAGTCTTTGAGTTTTTTTCGATATGCTTCAATTTCTTTGGGAAATTTTTCATTGACAAAATAGGCGTTTACTCGATTTTCTTCCTCCATTTTTTGCACTATGGCTTTGAAAATTTTTTAATTTTTTCCTTAAAATTTCTTTTTTAATTATTTACTATCGGCATTTAGATCATGGTAAGAGGCTTGTTGCTCTTTTAGGGCTTTTTCCAAACGGTCTATTTTAAGATCCAATTGATTTATATCACTCTTAAGTTCAGCTTTTTGCTGATTTATTTTCTCTTCGCGTTCAACTTCAAGCCGATAGCTTCGAGATAGCTCGAGCATAGAGCTCGAATTATTGACTCCAGACACTCTGTTCTTAACTCTGTCGAGTCTTTTTAAAATTTGCTCTTTTTCTTCTTCCATTTGTTCAATTTCGTGCTTCAAATCAGCAGTGGTGTGTTGGGAAGATGTTAGATTATCATAGTTTTTATGAGTATCAATAAATTGTCCGATTAGATTTTCATACTGAATGGAAATAAATAATCCAGTTTAAAAAAAAAAAAATTACTTGTTGATTTAATTCTAAGACCATTGGGTCGGATAGGAACTCAGGTGGAACTTCTAATCTGACCAAAAATCGACCCAAATAAGCTCTTTTTTTCAATTCTTGCAGTCTTTCAAGGCACCATTTCATTATAGGATGCACAACTACTTTATCGCCAGTCACCAGGCCTTGTCTAAACTGTGGACTAACAAGAAATTATTAATGATCTAAAATTTTAATTGATAATTCTAAATATTTCTTACACATTTTCGTCCGAAGGCTTGTATTTCAAAACTTTGAGAAGATTGAACATACGAATAGCGGTCTGATCAGGACCTTCATCTCGGATATCACATTTTTGCTATTAAATAATCAAGCTTCTAATTAGATTTGATGTATTTTTTTTTTTTTTAAATGTACCTTGGGATCGATTTCGCCAAAAATGTCATTCAAAAGCTGAAGCAAATTAACACCCTGTAAATTATCAAAGCTGATAAAGTTTAAATTCTTCCTAAATGGTTCTTTATTTAGCTTTTCTACTATAAACTTGACCGTGTCGTTCATTTTTTTAAATGACTAACTTTAAAAATATTTTAAAAATAATTTAACAGAATAAATTTTCAAAATTTTTTAGCAGAAAAAAGTGAAATATTTTGTGTTACTATAGAAACAGTAAGCTTTGAATATTTTTGGCACTTTAGTAGAGTCCAAAAATGTGTCTTAATTTTGTTTAGTAAAATTTGAAAACAAAATTTATACAAGAGGATAAAAATAGCAAAATTAAATATTTTTGATGATTAACAGGTTTTAAAATATCAAATTTATTAAATTCTATCAGTTGATTAATAATGATAATTATTGAAAATTTTTAGGCTTGATAAATATCTTAAATGATTGCTCATTAGATCTAACATATTGTCAAATTTTCAAATAAAGGTTTCAATTTTTTTATTTAAACTTGAGATTTAATATATTCAAAGTCTTCATGGCTTTGGCGTAAAACATTTTTGATCAATCCGCCTATAAAGAAATTAAGCACTCATATTTTTTTATGAACAAATCCTCAATACCAGGTATGGATCTAAACCTTTTGAGAAATATTTCATGTAAATTGTTTTTGTGCGTGGTTGTTCTGTCTTCTGGTATTTTAAGTGATGAAATGATATTTTAACAAAGTCGGTCAAATGAATGCCTTCTATTTTAGACTTGACACCAAGTCTAACCAAGCGCTGCGCTGTTGCTTTGTCTATGCTAACGTCATTATTTACGTCATTGACCAAAAAGTGAACTATGTCTGTCTGTCTATCTCACATACAATTATATCACCATGTTCAAAAAAGAAACGTCATTTTGGTTATTTAAGCACAAATTTTGTTTAAGAATATCACTAAGTTTTCTCAGCTGATTTTTTAATTTTTGAGATTCTGATTACTGGCTGTTGTGGTGATAGATTTTTTGTCTAATGTAGAATTTATACTCAGAATGAGAAGTTGCTAACAGTGACTTTCGAATTAGATAAGAATTCGTCTGAGTGTGAATGAGTGATGCTTTAAGGCTCCGGAAACCGAATTTTAATGAGGATTTTCGAATAAAAGTTCTAGATGTTCAAGATTCTATAATTAAAATTTTTTTATAACCATCTTAAGCAAAATATTTAAAATAATTTCTCAAGAATATTTTTAAAAATTTGAAAACAAAAACTTTTATATCATTTTACTTTTAAATAAATTTGATTCTTGAATGAATTTTTATAAAATAATGAAATGATCATAATAAAATCACAGATCTAGGACTTATTGAATTTTATTCCATTATAAAAATTTTATTATATCTTCTGTATTTTTAAAGACTGATATCTAATTTTTTTTTATTGATCGAGGCTAAGATGTTAATATAATACATTTAATTTTTATTTCTCTCTTAATATTAGCCAACATTTTAAAAATTTAATTATTCGGCACGAAAGAAAATAGAGCCTGTATAGCTAAATTATGAAATTTCAAATAAGAGATATTTTGGTTAATAGAAAAAATTAGGCTGAAAAATGGAAAATAAAATTTTTGATTCCTACACTGATTTTAAATATAAATTTTAATTAAGATTACGAGTCTTTAATCAATATAATAGCAATAAAATAAACAGTGAAAATGACTTTTAATTTTTTATAAAATAAATTTTTCAATATTAATTTAAAGTATTTTTATTTGGTTAAGGAATTATTTTAAATGGAATCAATAAAAGACATAACAGTGCAAACAATTGAACAAAAAAAAGATAACGTTTCACAATTAAATTCATCTTTCAAAATTTTGAAGATAACAAAAAACAAAAAAATTATCTACCATTTTGTCGTTGTATGTCTTGTATTGTTTCTAGTCATAATTGGTGTTTTAATAGCCATAGCTGGAATATGTAATTTATATTTAAAAAATTAATAAAACAATTTAAATGAATTCAAAATAAAATTTAGTGCCTTGTAAATTGATCAAATGTCATGCTAAGGGATTATGTATTAACAAACCATTCAAGCCAAAATGCATTTGTGAGTATGGCTACGCAGGAAATGGAGTAACTGATTGTGATGGTAAAGCAAATTTTAAAATATCTAAAAAATAATTTGGCTTTTTTAATATTTGAAATTAATTAAGTTTGTGGCTCAACTTTTTATGATAAAAATGTACGGATCGTAGGAGGTATTGAAGCGGAACCAAACAGTTGGCCATCTCAAGTTCTTTTATTACGTAAAAATGAAAAAATTTTCCGGTACAACAATCAATCGAAAGTTTTGTTCCAAGAGTTTTTTACGTGTGGCGGTACTCTGATAAACAAGAGAACAGTAATGACGGCAGCTCACTGTGTACATGACCATAAGCCAAATAATTTTACCAGAGAAAACCGCTTTTATTATCAAAGCACATTTAAAGTTTTTGTCGGCTGGCACGACATTAGACTTGTTGGCGAGTATTTTTACAAAAAGGAGCTGTCTCTCCTTGGCATTGATGTTGAAAAAGTCATCATGGTAATTTTAAAAGAAAATTTTTTTATTTTTTATTTATTTAAAATTAAATTTAGCATGAAATGTTTGATATACACACGTATAAAAATGACATTGCTTTACTTAAATTAAAAGAGCCAGTGAATCTAGGTCCAACCGTTCAGCTAATTTGTTTACCAAAATACAAGAATAACACTTTTGAATTTCCTTTTAGTAATACAATAGCTTATATAATGGGCTGGGGTTTCCGAAATGAAACAAATCGCGCCAAAGACCATGTACTTTTTAATGCAAAACTAAAAATTTTGGACTCAAGTCTATGCAATTATACAAGTTCTATTGTAAAAAATAAGCTGGAAACATCTAATTCTACTGAGCATAGTCAAAAAATCACCAATCAATATGTTAAATATTTTTCAAATGCGAGTGAATATAAGAATTTTTTATCATCTCTAAATATGTTGTACTACATTGATGAAATGTTTAAGAACAACAACATAGACAATTCTCAAGTTTGTGCTGGATTTTATGAAGAAGGTGGAGTAGACACTTGCAAAGGTAATAAAATAAAACAAAAGACTAGCTTTTTTTAAAATGTTTATTTGCAGGGGATTCGGGAGGCTCGTTAGTGACTCTAAGCGATATTAACGGTGAAACCAGATATGTTTCGTCTGGTATAGTATCTTTTGGTTATGGTTGTGGCAGGCCCAAATATCCGGGGTAATAGTTTTAAAAGATTTCTAATTTGAGTTTTTAATTTTGATGATAAAGAATTTATACAAGAACAAGTTATTTTTTGGAATGGATACTGGAACATTCAGGATATTAAATTAGTAAATGGATTTCCAAACTATTGATTAAGATTGATGATTAAAATAGAATTTAATTAAAAAAATATGTATAAGATTATAGTTGGTTTGTTAAAATTAAAAAAAAAAAGACAAACTTTGTACACCCAAACATTGGAGCGGAAATAAATTAATAAATTTTTTTAAACAATTACTAAATAGCTGATAAAATTATTTAACTCTTATTATTTTGAGAGTGAAAAACGTAGATGAAAACGAAACCAAGAGAATTATCTAAAATTGAAAAATGATATAGATATACTTAATACATTAATATCACTTATTGCTAAAATTTTAAATGCAGAATAAAAATAATTAGCATTTATGAATTTGTTAAATTTTTTAATTAAAAATAAAAAAAAACACAGTAAAAGAAATTGATCAGATGATTTTAAGTTTTAAACTATTTTACAACAAAATAAAAAATCAGCAAATTTTTTTAAAATACCACAATATTTTTAAAGCTCTAGAAATTCAAAACTTAAGTGCTTTCTAAATTTCTGTGTTGAAATTCGTAAACTACGTTCTTTCATACCTAAAAGGATACCGGCGAGTAGAAAACAAAAATTTTATGTTCATCTAACAAGTTTTGATAGTCCTGAATGTCGTCTACAAGAAAAAATTGTTGTTTAATCCATGGCACATTCCATATTACTTTTACACTTTCCAAAGTTAAATGTTCACTTATCTCGGGTAAAATCTAATGTTCTTTCAGAAAAAATTGGTAAAATCGAAAATCACCCGCATTACAACACAATAGTAAAGTATCAATTTTTGATAATAATCAATATGGTTATAAACAGTTAAAATTGCAACCATTTAGGTGGTAAGGCACAAAAAAAACTCACTAATTTCTAGATCAAGTCTTGTACTATTAACAAAAAAAGATCCGAAAGTAAAATTTTAGGGCATAAATATGGATTACCAAAGTGACATAAGTGATTTTTATTAATTTTATGGGTGCTCAACATTCGAAAGATATAAAAGTAATATAGGTGCTATCCGGGCTAATCCGGTTAAAGTTCGAACTTGGACTTTTTTTTGGTACTCCGCTTTGTTACAACACTCAAATCCGGAGGGGTTTTTTGAACCCCTTGTGTAACCTTTTAATTTTATTTCATGAAAATAAGCATATTTTGAAACAAAAATCAATTAATTTTAATATTTTTTGATTTTATATATCTGATTGCAAAAAAAATTTAAAAATGATCACATTTATATAAGCAAATGCAAATAAAAGATAAAGTATAAAGCGCCGAAAAAACTCATCCGGTGTTTGAGTGTTAAAGTAAAAAAAAACACTTGTTTTCACTTGAATCGGATGAAGTCTAAGGGATCACTTAAGATCCCATTTTTTTTTAATAAACTAGACAAAATTCTGAAAAAATCTATGATTTTACTTACTGAATTTTAGCTTTATTTTTATTTTTAAATACTAATAGCCTTGGGGTATTTGTATTATATAAGGATAATTTTTTTAGGTATAAACTAATGATCAGATTGAAGTCGATATTTGAATCTGATATTAACAATAATTATCACGAATCTTAATTATTTCCATTATGGTATGAAAAAGAGGAATGAGATAGTGAAGTTTTCTTTCTAGAGAAGAGAATATTACTTAATACAATATAAACAAGTATTAATGATATTATACCTAAAGAATAATAATATTTTGTTTTGAAAAATAAAATAGTAGTATTACTGAGATTGCAGTATAGTAATCTTTACTAGCACTTTTAAGCATTTAGCTTTATGGAAGCTGTGGCAATTTGCGTTGATAACACTCAGTGGAAAAAAATTCCACTTTGCGACATTTCTGTTTGCCATGAAGTTGTATCTTGATATGAATCACGTTTACTAATTTCTCTCACCAAATTCAAGTAGTGTTTTCTTCTTAGGTTAAGATTCATACTTTCAGATAGGTTCACTTCATTCATTAGATTGATCGTTCTTAAGCGTGACGTGATCTTCCAATGTTCGGGTAAAATACTATCCGAATGTGATTTAATAAAAATTTTTGACCAAAGTCTTGACAATAAACACCAAAAAGGAAACAACCAATTTTAAAATAGATAAATTCTAAAAATATCTTGAATTACTTTAAAAATTATTTTTAATTAAAATTAAACTTTTTTCTCACATCTGTTTTTACTCTATTTCTAAGAAACAATAAAAATAAATAAATAATTAATTATTATAGTCTTTATTATTTTCATTTTTGTTATCAGGAATACTTTTGCTGGATTATTTTTATGGTATACCATTAATTTTTGTTTAGTTTGATTAAAAGTAGTAGTTTATATTATAAATTGCAGCATGGTGACATGCGAGCGCGTCAAAGACTCCATGTAACAGATTTAAAATGTTCATCTAGCTTTTGCATTCAATCTTATGTTTTGACAGATAAATTTGGTTGGGGTGTGATTTCTAATGGTTTAATATTCTGTTATTGAAGAAATTTTAAAATAATTGCTAATAATTTGCTACCTAAGTATTTCTTTTTTTTCCCTGAACAATCAAACATTTAAAAATATTTATCCTGTAACTCTATATTTTATTTTATTTTTATTATACTTTTACTTATTTTTTTTCTCTATTATTTATATTATAGTTTTGATGGATATTTAACTTCAAAAAAATTATCTCTAAGTTCGTCTTATTTCTAAGAATAGAACACTTATATATGCTTTGATAATAATTTTCAAAATTATTTTAGATTGAGTTATGACAACAAATTTGGTAGGAGATAAAAATGAATAATAGCATAGTAATAACTGAATGAAATGAATTTAAGAAATTAGATTTTCAGTACTAATGCTACCGCAAAAAGACTGTAAACCTAAAAGAGCTCAAACTTACGGTGAATTTTTTGGCATTGATCAACTTTTGATTTATTTTAATATAAAAAACACACAAACAATCAAAAAGCTACTTAATCTTAATGTAAATTGTGCTCATCTAAAGAGCTATTTCAAACAAGAAGAGCTCAAAGAAATTGAACCATTGATAAGTTTATTGTTATCTAAGGATGAAGCTCAAATTAGTAATATTCTAAGAAGTATAGCTCTTCAAGGATCTGTAAATGAAACTAAATTTTATAATCCCAACAAAGTAAAGCATACCGATCGCAAATTCGATTGTAAAATAAAACAAACAAAGCCTGTGCTCAAAAAAAACTTATTGAAGAAAAGTCAACTTAATTCTATAGGTGAAAAGGACTTAAAACGACTTATAATGTATGTCGACAATTTTTAATTCAACAAGCACCTTTCATATAATTATTTAAAAAAAAAAAACTCATTTAATAAATTTTCTTTTTAACTGGTACCGATTTTGTCAGATCTATGATAGCTTTTGAAAATCAAACAAATATTAAATCCTCTTGTACTCATTTTGAGCTTGGATTAAGAGCCAAATAAAAAAAATTCAAGCTTCAACGCTTTTCAAAAATCTATTGACCAGCTAGAAACTTTTTACTTTTTGACTTCAAAATAAATATGCCACTGAGCTAGTAATTAAACATTTAATTTAGAGATAGTATAGTGTTTGAGCATATAAGTGTGATAGGATTTTATTCCCTTAGTTTTATATCGTGCTAATTAAGCATGTTTAAGAATGCGTTATATGGAAAATTTATCTAGCTTTGGACTCTAATCATCTGTTAATAATGCATTATAAATCCATAAATGATGGTTTATCTTCCACATAATTGCTTATTTTTTAAGAAATTTTTTATTTAACCAAATTAAATTTTTGACTAAAAAATATATAATTTTTTTAGATGAATTGATTGCTTTACTTTTTATTTATTGTGCACAGGTGACAAAAATAATAACAAAATTCCAGCTCGACTTAAAAGAGAAAATGTTTTTAAATTGTTTATAAAGTGTTGTTCTGATATCACCGTTAAAAGCAAATTTCTTGTAATAATACATACTGGTATTTTCAATTATGAATTTTTAAAAATTAACATCGATTTCTTTTTTTAAATTAATACTTGTATTTAAAAGATTCAAAACTACCAAAACTCTATTTTAAACATACTTTTTGAATTCTTTAAGCATGAATATCTTAAAAATTACTTATCTCACACATCTAAATTTTAAATAATATTTTAAAATAATTATTTAGACAAAAAATAAATAAAATGTTTATTCATTTTAGAAAAAAACTTTGAATTATTATTAATTTTTCTGAACTTAAAAATTCTTTTGTCTCAAAAAACACCCATTCATACTAAAAATTGTTTCTTTTCTTTTTAAAAACATATATGTATATCTTATCTTTCTCTATACTTAATGCATTTTTCTAAAGTAAGCACATTTGGAAGAACTAAGCTCCATTCCAAACTGCCAGGGTACAACCCAAACTAAATAAATAATCTAAATTTGTATTTAAAAAACCCAAGCTTAAAAACGCTGTCTCATGAACAGCAACATCAACTCTACAAGCAAACTCAGATAGTGAAAATTAATTTAAATCTTTCTCTAATAGATTAAAAAGACTATTATGTAACAAATTTTTGTGAAAAGGTAGTGACGTCACCATGTATAATTCTTTACAAGAATGAAAAGAAGCTTTAAAAATATGTTTTTAACATTTTCTTATTTTGCTAAAATGGGTCTTTTTGTTTACCGCGATTTTTCATTTCAGAAAATTTTAATAAAAAAATTTTAAAAATTACATGAATTTTCGGTATTTTTTCATTTTTAAACAATAAACAAATTTCTTAAATTAGAGTTGATTCGATTTATTTATTAGCTTAAAAGGTCATAGAAGATGAATCTCATAAGTTTGAAATAGATCTTTGTGCTTCTATTAGATCCAATGTTACAAATTTTACAATGGAAATTTTTTGGTCTTATATTTTACCCAAGGATGAAAGAAAAAAAATTGCAAATTTAATAATTTTTAGATCATTTTTAAGTCCAAAAATTTTATAAAGTTTTTTAAATTGGTCTCGTTGTAATTAAATAATTTAACAACAATTCTTTGAGATTCTAATTTATTTGATGCTTTTTGCCTATAAAATCATATAACTCCACCTATTTTAATGTTTTTTTTTCATTTTGCTACTTTCCTAAAATTTCTTGATACCCATTTTTAAAAATAGTTATTAGAAGATAATTTCTATTTTTACGCCTATCTTTTATAATTATTAGTATGATTTTTTTAAAGCATTTTCAAAATTGACATTTATCGAAATAAATAAAATTGCTATCACTTTTTAAAAGTATTAAAAATTAAATCCATATTGAATCAGTTTAAAATTTTTTATCACTTTAAATTTAGCATCAAAACTATTCAACACTAAACTGAAATGGAGGCTAATTGACATTCCAAACTAACCGAAGTCCTTCTCTAGCTCTTATTAAAAAAACCCTATTTTCAAGTTCGATATTGGAGCCTCATAAACTGGTTCACCATCTCATTCTATTAAAAGCATTCTTAACTTACACCACCTTTTCCAAGTATATGTTTTAAGTCTTAAGTCTTCATTAAAATCAATTTTTTAATTTTAATGCAACATTAAGACTTTATATTTTGGTGAAAAATAAAAATAAATTTTCCAAATATTGGACCGGAATAAAAATAAGAAAGATGGTCAATTTATTCTTTATTTTTAATGGAAATCTCAAGCATGAAAACAGCATTAAAATTAAAGAATTGATTGTAAGCAAATATTTAAAAGATTAATTTGAAGTCCAAGTTAAGAATACTTTCGTATGGGTGAGATGGTAATTATTTCAGACTCCAACGTTGTGTTTCAGTTTATGAATATGGTTTGCTTGATATTGACTAGGACAATAAATAAATTAAATTCATATATAAATAATATAAGAGATACTTTATTAATTAAATTTTTTAAGCGAAATTTTTTTTTCTAGTCATTAGACTAATTTAGAAATTTGAAAAAAAAAATAATGAAAAAAATTTTATTCTATTTTTTTTGAATTGCAATCAACAAAAATTTAGTTGACTGTGTCGATCAATTACTTTTTGTGATTTTTGAAAAATTTTTTGAATTTTTTTCAAGAAATTCGACACTTCAATAATAAAATAAATATTAATAAAAATAATTAAATTAAATGAACAAAATGTTTTTATTTAGTTTAAATGAGAGATAAAAGTGTGGTGTGGTTTGCTTGCCTTTAGTTTTGTGAATAGGCGTCAGATTTAAGTCCGAAAACAATAGATTGTAAAAAGACAATTTGAAATGTGATCTTAAAAGAGATTGCAGAATGAAAAATCAGGCAAAAATCAGGTACTGAAATCCGTATATGGCAGTAGACAATGAAAATGTGCGGAAATGGAAACCTTATCGAGAGTGAAACTAGTTAAATCACATAAATGATAGGAAAATATCAGCCTTTTGATTAGTAGCGAGTGACTTTTTGATTTAATAGAAGGAAATTCTGATTTTGTTTTCTAAAAAAAAAGGAAATATGCTCAGTGTGCTCAGTTGATAGTTATTGCCACCTTGCTTTTTTAACTTAGCTATTTTGTCAAAGTAAAATAGGAAAATATACACAAGCAAACTAATTCGCTCAACTATTTAGTTTTAGAGCGAAATTTCTCTAAGCGGAAGATAAACTTTAAATCAAACGTATTAAACGAGTCTTAAGAGAGATCATGAATTTTTCCAAACTACAAGACGACAAACTATTCATATTAGTTATAGATTAATCCAGTTTGTTTTATTTTTCTTTCAAGTGTCACACTTGACTTGATTAGATTTAATTAGGTTCTAAGGCATTTTTCAACATCAACTATTTGATTCGCTTATACTAAAAAATATTTATTTTTTTGTCCCCAAATTATTTTCGAAACCAATCATTTTTTCTCGGATAAAAATTGTCAAATCAAAAATTTTTTTTTTCTCTACTAAACGCGTTTTTTCCCTCTTATATATTGCATATCTTACCCAAGAATTGTTTTCTATAATTTTTTATTTAAAAAACAAAAACACCAAATACTTAAAAAATAACTAAACACTGATGGAAATTAAGCTTGAGCCAGTGTATAGCTTGAGTAAGCCTATCACATGTTTGTCCAGTTCGGAAAGTAAAAATTTTTACCAAGACGAGTCGAGGTCCAAAAATCTCTCATCCAGCGCACAGGCTTCTGCTTTCAAGCCCTTGGTAAGCCAATCAACAGAGCAAGCCAAGTACAAATTGAAGCTAGAGGACGCCGAGAGCTCGTCCTCGTCTTCTCTCGAGTTTTCGTCTTCCTCGTCGACTAGCTCGACAGCCAGTTCCTCATACAACAACAGCTCCCGGACCTCAAACCCCTTCTACATAGACAAAATATTCAATTTTCAAAACATGTACTTGTTTCCGGGCTCCTCAAATCACCCCGACAGCTTGCCAACCAGTCAGACCAACCCGGCCTTCTACAATCCTTTGCTTCTCAATGACTTGCAGCATTTAATGCAGCAAAATTTGCACAATTTTTACTCAAGTTTAAGCCAAGCCAAAACGCCAGAGCACGAGCCGGCAAAAGCAAAAAATAATTTTTCCATTGAACGAATTTTGTCCATGCCGTCCGATTTGAAGAATTGCAAAAAATTCGAAAACGCGCCCAATTTCATGGCTCTAAATCAGCCCATTTTCTATCCAAAATTCAATCGATTCAATGCACCAATTGGCATAACTGCACCGATTCCGTCTACAGTGAGCAGTTTATTCAACAAACAAAACAAGCCAGCAAGTGCAATGAGAGCATTTAGATTGGAAAATTCTGACAACAAAGACCAAATGGCCCCAAAATCGAATAAGAATGCCAAAAAATACAAGTGTGATTTGTGTGGACGCGGATTTAGTCGAAGCAATACTCTAATTACACACAGAGTAAGTTAAATATTTAATCAATATTTTAACATTATTGTCCTAAAATTTCATGCCAATTTTTGTATGATAAAAAAATTAAAAAAAATTTTTTATTATTTAATTAAACTAGTAGTAAACTATTGAACATGAAAAATATGAGAACAAAATTTTTTTTCATAATTTTATTCAGGATAAGTTGTTACAAGAAAAAATTTCAAATAATTGCGCTGAGCTGAATAGGAAAAAAAAATTAACCAAGGTGACAAAAATGCATTTGTCTTTTGTTTTCATAATTCACTTTTAAACAAGAGCCGAATAATTAAATATTTAACAATATCTGTTTTTTAAACTATTTTTTATTTTTTCTAAAGCGTATTCATACGGGAGAAAAGCCGTTTGAATGCAACATTTGCGGAAGAGCATTCAGACAGCCAGGCAATTTGACCCGTCATAAGCTGACACATACTACCATAAAGCCTTATTCATGCAACAAATGCGGAAAGTCTTTTAACCGCGTATCAAATTTACACGCACATATCAAAATTCATTCAGACGGAAAGCCATATGTTTGCATCGTTTGTGGAGTTGGTTTTTACCAAAAAGTTGACTTAAAGCTTCATGCTCTTTCGCATTCAAGTAAGTTTTATTTTAGAATTTGAATCAATATTGCTAAATGTTGAATTTAAAAGGCGATAAATTGCACGAATGTAGCTTTTGCAAGCGAACATTTAAACAAGCTGCCCATTTGAAGTATCACTTGCATTCCCATTTGAAGCAGTTCGATAAATACGACAATGAGCTGAAGCAGTTGGAGCTTAAGCGTATTGAAAGTGAAGCGAATGAAGGCAGGGCGTCTGAGAGTGAAAATGGCCAAATTGGTAAAAAGATTGAAAGCGAACTCGAAGAGCATGACTTTGACGAAGAGATTGAAGATGAGGACATGGCCGAGGAATTCGAGGACGACGAAGAGCTTAACGAAGAGTTTGATGAGTCCGATGAGGATTTAAATGAAATCGAAATTGAGAACATTTCGAATGAAGACGAAAGCAACAGAGAACTTGAATTGAATATTCAAAATGATAATCAAAATAATTCCACTCAATCAGATTGATTTCAAATTAATGTAATTTATAGAAAATGTGTATCAACACTTAATTTTCATCTTAGTTAATTTTATATTTTTTTTTTGTTCATTAAATAGTTATTTTAAAATTTTAATTATTTTATATTTTTCTTATTTAATAAATTTACTTCAATTTATTTATATATTTTTCTAATAGACTTCCTTAAATTTGTATTAGTATAAGTATGGAAAAATATCGAATTTTTAAATGATTGCTAAGAATTGACTCATGGTATGTGTATTGATACATTTAAATGATAACCGAACTAGAAAATAGGAAAACCAAAGACAAGTGAAGAATGATTTGTTCTTTGCTAAACCTTTTCTAAATAAAATCTAAAATCTAGAACAAAATTGACAAAAATTCTTCCTATTTTGATAAATAAAAATAAAAAAAATACTGCATCTTTTTTATCTAAAAAAATTTTTCTTATGAAAATAAATAGCAAAAAATAAAGCATCATTAATTATTTAATTGAAAATTGATTTGGTTTACTTTTAAAAAAAGAAGATAAAGTTTCTATTTTAGATTAATAAGATTTTTTTTAAATTTTTATTTATCAAAATTGGAAAAATTTTTGTTCTTTTTGTTCTATATATTCAGAATACCTCAAATGTACAAAAATTTGATAGTTTTAGCATGAAAAATTTGAAAATACAACAAAAAAACTAGAAGAAATTTAACTAATTAAAAAATTTATTTAGTTTTCATTTAAAATAATTGTTTCTAGTACGTTGAATCAAATACCTGAAGTAAAAAAGTTTTATGTTAGTTTCCTTCAACGATCTTGTAAAATTATTTACTGTTCAAGATTGGCTTAACAATAAGGATCTTTAATCCCACTTTATTTTTCATTTCAAATTTCCAAAAAAATAAATATGCTTGCTATTCGGAAAATATCCAAAAATTTCGTTGTTAAATTTTGTTTAACAATTTTTAAATAATTGCCAAGAAGACTCATTGTATGTGTAATAATTAAGCTTATATATTTAGTACGACTTAGAAAACCTTTTCTAAATTCAATCGCCAAAAAGTAAGGTCCAACTAGTCATCAAAGTAGAAGAATTTAATTTTAGGAAAAAAAATTTGAAATACGAAAAAAAACTGAAAGAAATTTTATTAATTAAAAAATTTGTTAAATCAAATATTTGAAGTAAAAAAGTTTTATGCTAGCTTCCTTCAACGATCTTGTACAAGGATAAATTAAATCCAAGCTTCCAAAACGAAATATGCTTGGCTTATCACCACCATGAGATAAAAAGAAACATTGATTGAAGCAATAAGTTGGAGCTAGCATAAAAATTCCTTGCTTGATTTTTGATACTCTCTTGTATTTGAGTTAACCTTTGATAGCAATCAAAGAAAGCTTATTATTTCATCGAAAACATATTAAATTTTCTAGCAATATTTAATCAATAATATAAATCTTTTTGAAAAATAGAGAAAAAAAAACAAAACGGATTTCTAACATTAATACTCTCTAATGATGTTTATTTACAGCATTAGATTATATCAAATTCGCAATTGTTGATTCCAAGCGCTGGTTTCTCAATAATCAGATTTTTCTAAATTTTGTTTTTATAGCTTTAAGGTATAAAAAGATATTTTTGAATAATAGTTCATTTGATTTTTGTTTTGTTAGATTTTTGATGTATTTAAAAAAAAAAAAATTTTCTTAAATAAAATATCTAGGTTTTAAATTGTTTATCAAAATTTAGCATTATAAAAAAAGAAGTCAGTAAATGATTCAACAAATAGTATCAAATATTTTTAGTTAGTTTCATCTCGGCAGGTAGCTAATTTGGAAATTATTTACACTTTGTTAGTCAATATTTTATCTTAGTTAACCAATGATTAGAAATGATACCGGCAAAAAATAACTAAATTTCAAAGGAATTTTAAAAAAATCAAAAAGTCAATAAATCATGATCCGAAATTTGTTTTCTTTCTTTAACTATAACCTCAAGTGAGAAGACAATTTAAACACGAACAGATTTATCAAATATTTGTACAATAAAATATTTCTATATAATTCTCTAATGAGTTGGCAATTAGATAAACATTGCATAAAATAAACATAGATAGATACACAATTATGGATGAAAATTTGATTGGCGTCGGTAAGAGTGTAGAAAAAAAGCAAAAATTTTAAATACAGTGAATTAGGTTCTATTCAAAGATCAAAGAATTCATGCACGTGTTTTACAGTGTGCAATTTCCAAGATAATGTTTAGATTAAAATGATTAAAAAAGTACGTGATTTTCCTATTAAATTGAGGCTTTGACTCAAAAAAAGAAGTAGCTTAGTTATTTTTAACTAATTAGTTTTAATGTCTTGATTAAAAATGAGACATAAAATACATTTTAGAACAAGAATAATTTTAACTTGAAAATAAATATTTGCATGTTTAAGTTTTTTATTCTAAATTTTAATTAAATTATTTTTTAATGTTTTTAAAATTCAATCGACCAACTAATCTGGATTTGATTAAATTATTGAAAACAAATACATAATCAGAAAATTATTACTTTTTTTGCTCTATCTAGGATTCATTTAACTTAAAAAAATGCTTGATAAATGAATAAAATATTTTTATTAGTCTTATCTAAGCAAAATTCTTTTTTAAAAATATAATTTGAATAGATTTATTAACTTTGTACGATAATAATTTTATTTTAGATAATCATTAAAAGATTTATTTAGCTAAAATTTTTTGATAGAAAAGCTTATATTTAAAATTAAAATTTTGTTTACTTGTCATGAATTTAATGATTTATAAACGAAATAAAAATTAGTTTGATTGATGCAAGTGAAAGATGAAATTCAATTTAAAAATGATAAGGGGCATTTTTTAACTTTTAGTATTATCAGAACAACTAGCCAAAATAAAATTTCAATTAGTTTGAATTTATTATTTTAAATATCTAGGCAAAAAGTTATTTTCAAGATAATTTAAAAATTATGTTTGGTGTAAAGATAAAATAACATAATATTTAAAATCATTTGTGTCTTGAAGCCAAATTTTACACCCATTTTAAGTTCAATTTAAAAAAAATCAGATTTATTTTAAGTCAATTTTTTAATAATAGCTCAAAGAGATCAATGTTGAAGTTTTCAACATTTAAGCTTTCAATTTTCAATAACATAAATTTAATTTACACAGATTTTGTTTCTAAATTTGAATTGTTTAACTTAAATAGCTTGTTGTTAAATTTTTTCAAATGACTATTAAATCAATAACTCTTTTTAATTTTTATAAATATTTTTATTTTTTATACTTTTAATATATATATATTTGTTTAATAATCAATTAAATAAATGAAGTGTTAATCGGTCTCATGAGGCATGGGCACTAGCCTGTTGATTAACCTTGAAATTATAAAAAAAAAAAAATTTAAAAATAAAATTTAACTTTTTAAAGTGTCAGAAAAAATTTTAACTATTATTTAAGTTAATTTTTTATTTATAAAATTTTAAATTATTATGATTTACATAGGAAACTGCTCGATTATTTAAGGTCTCTATAACATGGGATCGATTGTGCGAAGTCCTGGGATATAATTTTGGGTCTTTGTGGACGGGCTTCTTTTCAAAGACAGTAAATTATTGAACTGTTTATTTGTCTTATTTATTAGCTTTTTAAAGATTTTAAATCAAAATAATCAGACTAGAAAAAAAGCATGAAATTTTTTTTAAAGATTTATTTTAAATTTACCATCGTTCATTCTAAAGTTGTTAATTGAATCGTTATGACAAATAAACATTTAAAATTTTAAATGATTTATAAAAAAATCAAAAAATTGTATTGTTTCAAAATTATTTTTGCCAAGATTTTAGTTTATTTTCAAATATAATTAATCAAAAGCAGTTTAAAAAATGCTATTTTATAAATAAAAATTGTACCGATGTTTTTTATTTAAAATATTTCAAAAAATTTTTCAAAAAATAGGAAAAATAATCTCTAACAAGGATAATTTTAATTTTTTTGTTCTCTAAAAAATGCTATTAAATTAAAGATCTATAGATTCGATAGGCTAAAAATTCGCTTAATTTATAAAAATACGGCTGAATTAATTAAAATAATTTTATTTTTTTATTTTTAAACATAAATTTAATCAACTAGAAAAAAACAAAAAATTATTCATAATAGAATTATTTATTTAGCTTAAAAAAAAGAGCTTGTTAATAAATTAAAGTAAGATTGATTATTGCTTTGTATAATTGGAATTTTGCCATTAAAAAAATTAAAAAGCCAACTCTATTGAAAAATAAGATACGAAGTATTTTCATATTATGAATAATAAATATATTTTTTTTACGTTCAATAATTTTTCATTATAATTAAAATAATATAATTTCTAAAAATATAGATGAAATTCAATTTTTTTTTGTTTTGTTTTATTTTGTTCACATATTTATTGAATTGTGATACTTTTCGGCAAAACGTCTGACATCTTCCTCATCTCCAACCCTTTTTTGATGGTCTTGCTTCAACACATCAACATATTTTTCTTTCTCTTTAAAATCATTAGTATGAATTTTTTTTACAACATTTAGCTTTGTTCTTTCATTTAATTCTGTTTGTGACGTATAAGGTTGTTCTTTGGTGCCATGTAAAAGTAAAATCCATTCCAAAAATTCACCGGTAGTTTCATGATCTGTATTTGAGAAAAAAATTTCAAGTTTCCATGTACCTTGGGCTTTTTCAGCCCAAGCATGAGTAGTCATAAACGGCCATTTATTAAATCCATTTGTTGAGTCCGAGTCCAAAGGTCTCTTGCTCAAAAGCAATGATCTAGTGCCAAGAGGCGATGTCAGAAAAATCACTGTATCTCCACGACGGCTTGTCTTAAGTGTAATAAATGCTTGCACATGCTCTAAATAATTAACTTCATAGGTCTTATCTTGACACGAGTTTGTATCAATAGTCAGTGTAAGATTTCCTCTCCTCGGTATGGTACTTTAGTAAAAATCAATAGAAATCAACAACAAAAAAAATAAAAAATTGTTTACTGTATTTTTTTTACACTTCCTGCTTCACAGTGAGATCTAACCGGCAATGGTTTCCAGTTTCGGGCACTTCTGACCATTTCACCTGCATCCAAAACTCCAAAACCAAAAAGATGATTAAATTCAAGACCAGCGCCATTCACGCTCCATAAATGTCTGCCAGATGGATCGTACAATTGGTTTCTCTTGGCCGTAAGCACAGTCAAATGCTGCATATCTCTCCAAGTCAAATTTCGACTAAAGTAAATTTTAAAGTAAAAATATTACACTTTTTTTCTTTATTTCAAATTTACTTTGCTTCTAGAGTAAGAGCAAATACACCAGCCGCTTCAGGTGCAGCAGCAGATGTGCCCGAATGTCTCAAAGTGCATTTTCCATACAAATCCGTAGTGGCAACTCCAGCTTCTGGATCAGATGATCTGCCATTGCTGAATGTAGATGCAAGTGTTGATGAACATGATTCATCATAGAGAGCAGTTCTGCCGTCATTAATAGCCGAATTTATAGAAATTGTCCACATACTAGCAGCATATCCGTCGCAATTACAGTCATCGTTTTCACCTCCATCACCTGACGCCCACACATAAATACTACCCAGGCCATGTCGACCCTAATTTCACAAAATTAAATTTTTTTTCAAGTTTTTTTCTTCTCACCTCATTAATTCCCTTCACAATAGCTTTCATTGTTGCGTGTCTTGGGCCATCGACTGTCTTTCCGTCATCTGTTGGACCCCATGAGGCACTGTAAATGTCTATTTTATTAGGTTCATGTCCCATTGAATTAGCCTCAATTAAATCCGTCATATATGGCTGATCTAGCATTCTTATTCCGGCTATTTTAGAGTCATAAGCTACACCAACTCCACAAATGTTGTTATCTCTTGCTGCAGCAATTTCTCCTGCGCATCTAGTTCCGTGGCTGTTAAACCAATCATCTGTGTATCTAGGATATGGATATGGATCATTACTGCTGAAGTCATAGCTGGCTTCAGCATTCTTGAGTAAAAAAATATTCATAAATTCTCATTTTTTTTTTTTTAGATATTTACAAAATTGTTCATTAGGTCCGGATGAGTATAATCAACTCCATCGTCCATAATTGCAGTGGTAATATTTTTTCCTGTATAGCCCATGGCCCATGCTTCCTCAACGTTCAAATCCAATTTTGGCTTACCGCTTGCTTGACCAGTATTTCTCTTCAATTAAATTTAGCAATATTTTTTAGATTAGTACTAGAATTTATTAGCTGAGAAAATAATTTCATAATTCATAAATTTTTTTATTTTTTTATCAATGAACAAATTTGAGTATAGCTCAATTAAATAGTAAGTATGTTACAGTAAAATTTTAACAAACTATCTAATCTTTAAAAAAAATTTATTTTTGCTCTTTTTTTTTGGCTATTTTTGAAGTAATGGAAAAATAATTCCACGCATGAAAAGCACATCTTTTCCAGGATAGCCAAAAATTGAATTCAAACAATTTAGTGATCAAATTTCACTATTTAAACGTTTGATGAAGCAATTTGGTTTATGATAGAAAATTAAAGACAAGAACTTAATATTTTTAAAATTTATTAAGCTGAAAAAGAAAGATATTCAATTATTTTTTAATTTTTCAACTTTTTTCATAAATTTACTTGCTGTATGAAGTCTAGTGTAGCTTTGAAGAAAAAAAAACAGGATAAGGATTTTCCAAAAAAAAGAACAAAGTGAATTTTCTCATTGAAATATCACCAGAAGTACAACATTTACTTTTTGATTAATTCAATTACTGATATGTGTTCTCATAATTTTGAAAAAAATACATTTTTTATCAAATTATGTTAAAAACTTAGGCAATTTTAAATACTTCAATAATCTAATAGTTATAACTTAATAGTTATAAATATATACTTTTAAAATTTATTGCGTATTCTATTCAAGTAAAAAAAAAACAAAATTATTTAATCTCTATTTTATTTTAAATAGAAATTTGTATTAAATATATGTTTAATTTTTTATAAATTATTTAAAAATATTTTTTTTTTAAGAATTGAGTTTTTAAATATGTTCTTTAATTTCATATTTTAGCAACAAAAAAAATGAAAGGATTTTTTTACATATATCAACAATGAAAAAATATAATTAGATACTTTTTACTTGAAAATTCTTTTCTAACTACAATAAATTATTTTAGTATTTGAATTTTTTTATTATGTTTTCTGAAATCGGACAATCTTTTATTTTTTTGTGAAAAATATCAAAAAAATATAAGCAAAAATTCTAGCGTAGATTAAAAGAAAAATTTAACTTACAAGATACCATTGATGCTTGAAATAGGGATCGGTTGGAGGCTGGTAGTTTGGAAACTTATTTTTCAAATCTTCTAGGGATGAATAGCCGCGCTTAACTCTTTTGTAGCCTTCTTGTTGATTTATGTTTTTAATCAATCTCTCGCGGACCAGAATTCCACGGTTTACTGAAGTGTCTCGTCTTGTTCTTAGATGTGGGCTTCTTTTGGATATAAAATGATAATGCTGATCGGATCCAAGTATCTATTTATGTAAATTTTTTAATAATAAAATGCTACAATCGCCAATATTTAACGGGCTTCATAAATTATTTAAAATCCTAATCAACGCTTGATTTGAAAACATAAAGTTTAACTCTTTTATTCACTCAGTTTATCTAGAATTTTAGTAATTCCATGACCTAGGTTTATCAAAAAAACGAACTCTTCAAAAAATTTCTGTATAATTTTCTTCATAAATTTTATATGATAAATTTTTTTCTAGTTTAGATTTAAAAAAAAAAAAACAAATAGATGGACAGCGACTTGGCTATTTACTCTGACGACCTGCTCGATTTAAACGAGACCCTTAATTTCATTAAGGCAAATGACACTATGGGCTTAATTCAAGAATATCTATTGCGGGTTTTACTTAAAAAAGAACGCAAATCCGACAACTTTCTACTAATTAACTTTGGAGCATCAATTTTATTTCTCATCACACTGATAACCATATTTTTTTTGGCATTGTCAATAGTTTATATTGTCAAATATAAATTGGTAAATAAAAGCCCAATTTATGGACTGTTGATTCACTTTTTTGTATTTAAAATTTTTCTCTCAATCCTCATATTTTTGTCAGTCAACTCATCTAACATTGTTCAAAGTTCAATATTTCACATTAAACGAGATCACTTTGGATGTTTTTTTCTCAATTTAACAATTTTATTTTTTGATGTTGGCGAACATTTACAATTTCTGATCATATGGCTAATAATATTTGCTGAACGTGATTATTTGCAGTTAAAATGTCTGTACAGTGATTATTTGGTCAAAAAAGTGACAACTTTAACAGAAGAAAGCGAGCAGACCAACGATAATTTTGAATCAAGCGCTATCAAATCCTATGTACAAAAACTTAAAAAAAAATCAATTGCAAACTTTATGAGGCTCAAGAGCCGATCGATTATTCTATTCGGCTTTTACATTTTAAATGTGGTATTGTCATTTTTTCTAAGCATACACACAAGTCCAATTCAGTATGAGAAGCATAAATTTTGTGTTTTTTCCTCAATGAATTCCTATGTGTTTTTGATATATGAATTTTTGGTTATGGCAGTCTTGTTTCCAATAACATATTTTTTCCTAATAGTTTCGACATTTTTTTCGGTATTTTTCGTCGGCAAAAAAGACGAACTTGCACCAAACAAAACCGAATCGGAAAACAAGCTTATTTTATTTGTTAAAAAAGCCAGTTTTCTCATTGGAATCGAAGAACTGCTGATGACATTTGAGTACACCACATTTTGGATAGCTCATCCGTTTCTGATTGAAATTTTGCGCTCAGTATGCCTAGTGACCATTCTTGTCACAGTCGTTTTATTCATCAAGTATGAAGGAGTTCATTTAATGTTCAAAAAAAATGTCGAGTTAAACAATGCTAGAAATTTAAATGCCATTTTTAGGCCAAGAAATTCTAATACAGAAGTAGTAGACTATCAGAATTTAGTTGAAAATGGCTACTAAATTTACTCAGCAATTAGACAAACAGTCTTTAAATAAATGTAAAATTCAACAATATTTTTTTTCTATGTACAATAAAACTCATAAAAATAATTTTTTTCGACTTGTTCTTTATCAAAAGTTTTAATGAAATTAAAAAAAAAACAAACTTGTTTTTTTAAAAATTTGTCATTTTTTTTATTAAGTTTTCTTTAAAAATTTTAATTCAATCAAAGTTATTTTAACTTAAAAAATCAATAATTTTTCTAGTGGGAGTTTTAAATGTTTTTTAATTGTTGAATAATAAATTATAAAAATAAAAATAATTGCAAAAAATTAAAACTTAAATAAGTGGCTTTAATCGATTTAAAAAGGTAACTTATTATTCACTAAACACGCCAACGGCCTAGCTTTAGAAATAAAAATTTGTATTCTTTTTTTAATTTTTTGATTTATTGTTGAACTAAGACTATCGTCAGAACTAATTTATGAGCTTAATGACAGCGGTTTATACCTGCTAATGTCTCATTTCTAAATTTTTTTTTGTAGGCATAAAGAAGCTAATTTAGATTGATTCCTTTTTTGCTTTTTTTGCCTATAAGAATTAAACAATGGTATTTTATTAACTGTTTAGATAAAAATTTTGGAAAAAAATTGATTAATTATAGTTTTAAAATTTATAATTCATGCACTTACGTCACTCAAAAAATTAAATTCGCCAATTTTAATGCAAAGAAAATTAAATTCCTGATTTGAAATACTAGAAAATTATTCAGTATTATATGGCATAAATGATGAGCTTTAGATTGGACTATCACTAGAAGCCAAATTCAATTAAATAATCTTTGAAAATTGTTTTTTCTTTTTATCAGTAAAATTTTCAGAAATCTATGGTATTGAGAAATTTAAATAAATTTGTTCCAATTTTGATTAATTAAAATTTACTAGAATAAAAAACATTTAAAAAAATTCTGCAACTAAGTAACTTTTTAGATATCTTAAATAATTTTCTAATGAAAATAAAAGACAAAAATAAAACATTAATAAGATTAAAATTGATTATTGATTTTGTTTACCAAAAAAAATGAGAATAAAATTTTTATTTTAGGTAAAAAAAATGCAACTATGCTGCAGTATTTTTTTTTAATATTTTTTATTTTAATGAAATTTTTATTTATCAAGATAGGAAGAATTTGTGTTCTTTTTGTTTCTGAAATCAAGCTAAAGAATATTCAAATGTATTCTTTGAATTAGAAGTGAAATGGATTTTTAAGAAAATTATGACTAATGTTTTAACAGCTACACTTTCATAGTCGCTTAGAATTTTTTGCTAGACTTGTCATTATTAGAAAATAATTTTTTGTCAATAAATAAACCTTTGAGAAAAATTGAGATTTAATTTTCAAATATCCTTTATAGACTTAGAAAAAAATTCATCAAATAAATTTCCTCGGATATAAATAAAATTTGACTTGATTTCAAATCCAAGATTAACTTGATCTGAATGATTTTAAAATATTAAAAAAACACAATTAAGAAAAAACAACGATCAGAACTTACTGGTCCAGCATTGGTGAATCCATTTTGAGCTGCAATTTTGTCAGCCTGAGATCGGCTGACTGGTTTTTTGAATTCAACTAGATACGAGTTGGTCAGTATCTTCGAATAGCATTCATTCAAAAAACAGCATAGTAATAATGTTGTTGCAATAGAGCTCGATTTGAAACCATATCCGAATACTGTACCAAATAACTTGAACAGATTCATAATCTTGAAAAAAGAATTTTTCTTTTAATTAAGATATTTGATAAAGATAAATATATAGTCTTGTTGGTAAAAGTGTTAACCGATTTTCAATATTTAAAATCTACATGAATTTTATCAGAAAAATGTATTGAAAATGATATTGTTTAATATTAAAAAAAAACGAAATTTGTCATATCGATTTTTTCATTTTTTTTTTCTTCAAGATTAATTATTCCTGAAAAAAAATGAAGGCGTTTAGAGAAAAAATTAAATTAACTTTGTTTATCATTATTTTCTTTTTTTTAAAACTTGAAAACTTGAATCTAAGCCATTGAAGTCACTTAATAATATTATAATAGAAGTAACAAAATATCACAAGTATTTGTTTATTCAAAAAAAAAAAAATATCGATTAGAACTAGTTAAATGTAAAACTCGAATCCATAAATATATGTATAAATATAGAGTTTCAAATTATCTATGAAAGGGTACTAAAACAGCTTCCGGATTTATTTAAATGAAATTAAAATTTAAATACACTGTAATTTAAAATATTAATATTTGATGTCAATAAAACTGGCTATATTTACGACGCTTGAACATGGCAAAATTATTGATTTTTTAAAGCCTAAAAACTAAATTATTATTATAATTTTTCCACTAAAATAAGTTTGTTTTAATGAATCTAGACATTATAAAAACGATATCTTTAACAGCTTTGATACTTTTTGTCAATCATGAGGAAATTTTTTTTTTGCAATCAATAAAAGAATAAGCAAAAATAATTTTTTCCTCTAAAAAAATTTAATTGAGTCTATCTCATAGAAATTTAAATTTTGAAAAAAAAATTTAATTTTTTTGCGGAGAATTTTGGTAGAAAAAAAAGCAATTTAACTTCAATTTATAAAATTAAAAATATTTACTTATTACATTTGAATTTTTTATTTTTATAATCATTTTAGTTAATATCAGTCATCTGAATTGAAAATTTTTTTAAATTAAGAATAATTTTATGTGATTGTTAAATTATTTAATTAAATTAAAAATTCAATTTTTAAATTTTAATAAAATCAAATGAGCAGCTTTTTTGAAATTTTTATCATAAACTCGCTAATTATTAAACTAAAAAAAATTTAAAGAATTCCCTAAATAATTTTCATTCATATTTACTCTAGAATTAGTAGAAAAATAATTGAAAATATTAATATTTCATGTGTTAGATATAACACCTCAAAATGCATAACGCCAACTCAAAATTTTAAAGCAGTCATAGAAAACTCAAAATGAAAAGCCAACATTTTGTTTAAAATGAATGAACATTTGATTTTATTTGTTTAACGATTTGAATTAATTAATGATGAAAATTCCCAGAATATCAAAGAAAATTTTCACTTTATAATTTTTTCATTATATCGCCACAATTGGCGTTATTTTTAGTAAATAAATAAACATGATAACAGAAAAAAAATTATCTATCATTTATATTACAATTTTATTTAAAAATTTAAATCTAAATATTATTATTTGTTAATTAAAGTGACAAACAATTTCGCTCATTCTATTTAGTTTTATTAGTTTATTATATTCTTGATTAAAAAATAAAATAAAACCTTTACTAATTATTTTTTTTAATTAAATAATTT